>JANHAO010025546.1:0-11332 GCA_026873985.1 Saraca asoca
TGGGCTTCATCTTTGATATGCATATAATCATAAATGCCATGTAAGATGAATATACAATCTTTTATTATCAAATCAATAGAATGTATAGTTATAGATACAGTAGAGCTCAATCAAATTGGCCCTAGGGCACCTATCAAACTAACAGCTGCTTGTTTGGTTAAGACTCTAATTTTGTTCCCAAGCTGAAGCAGGTTGGGCGCGCGAGCTCCCGGACGCAGATGCTGCTTGATCATTCACAAGACCACTCGTAAAGCCAAAATGTTAGTTCAGGGTGAGATTGTCACTTCGGCTTACAGGAGCTCAATCGATAGGGGTCCGTGGTGGTGTTCGGCCAGCCGCATGTTCATCGTGTAAGTTCGACGTCGAACCAAAATATTGTAGATCAAATGTTTGGATTTTTTTTTACATTGAACAAAGACACTCACGGCTGACTGTAAAATTGTTGCAAGGCCAGAGCTTTCAATCCCAAGTGATGCCAGCTTTTTTCGGCTTGCAAAGACTCGTCCCATGGAGTTCACGGTGGTGTTCTAGCCGTCTGTATGGCTGTAAGTTTGACATGGTCTAGTTGTATGGATCCGATCACTGCATGACAATGATGTTGTTGTACCATCGAAATGAAACCACACCCTGGCCCTATACACGATTATTGTGAGTGAGTCTAGCACCCTGCTAGCATCCAAGCTTGAAATGATGCAACTGGCAATCCTCGTGGGCAGATTCATTATCGAGGCTGGGTTCAATGCATGGCTTTCATAGGTTTGGGTGCTTGTTGCTAAGCTGAGACACTTCAGTCTTCAGGTGGTGAGCTTATCGATGGGCTAAGAACATACACCCTTTACCTGAGTGTTATCATCTTACCACATTGTCTCGCATCGTGTCTATTACTGTGAACTCGTCCTTGGACCTAAGAATGCACTGCTTCTACTTTGCCTCATCACCGAACTGAGACTACACGTTGGCTCGTCGCACAGCTATCGTGAACAAGTTCAATACCTTGTTCGTATATAAGCAAGGAGTGGTGTTGTTGCGCAGGTTGGTCCATGGCCCACGCAATCATTATTCGTTAGACCTGGCTGCATTACATGGCTGCGTGAGTTCATCCTCAAACTAAGGTGCTACACAGCTGGTGTGACCTAGCCATTGGAATTTTCTTACGAGTTGATCATCATGCGAGAACGTGCCTATTGCAAGCATTGACGTTGAACCATAAGTGTTGCACGATTGTATAGGCTCATCATGAATTGCGCTTGGGCTCGCTCCAGGTTATTACAAAATTGTTGAGCCTCCTACCATGTTCCCGTCTAGGACCAAGCTTGACACTACTGTTGTCACGGCTTGCAAGTGCAATTTTATCATCAAGTATGGTTTTGTCGAGTTCCAATGGAGCCTAATGGTGCTTCTGGGGGCCACATGGTGAGATCTCCGTATGAAGTTCTTCATTCGATCATCAAGCTTTACGAGGACTGTAGGTGTGAGCCTGAGGCTTTCAGCTCTAGTACAAGTAACTGGTCTTGGCTGGAAGGAGCATCATTGATGTTGTAGACAAAGTCGAACCCCTTCTCTTTTTAAAGTGCCATATGATCATTATACTTTCTTTTACCCAGACAATATGCCACACAAATCAAGTTATGGCCTCATCATCCAGGGTCACAAGCTTAGCCCTGAACATTTGTTGTTAAGAGGAAGCTACTTGGGTATATGACTTACTCATAAGAGAGTTTAAATTCCCTCTCTAATTTTCCTCAGGAGCATAATGGTACATGGTGACACCTCACAAAAGTTCTATTACGTCTGGATCAATTAAATCTGATGGGCCTTGCATGAGTGAAAGCCAATTGGTGGTAATACAAATGTTACCAACATTTATCATCCTTAGTTTCTCGACCAGAGAGATTTGTCAGGTTAGTGTCAGGAGTAATATGCAAAATACAGACGTGCAATCCCATTAACTTTGTTGCAATTGATAGGTCAACTATATTGCTCCTGGGGATATTAATAATGAAGGCGACCTTGTAAAAGGGTGTTTGTATGCTCTTTCACTAGGGCATCGTACCCAACGACTGAATAAAGAATAACCAAACTCTAGTTTTCACAACTCCTGATGTTGGAGAAATTTAGTTTTAATGATGTGTCATCAATTATTTGTAGTGCGAGGAAGCTTCCTACGGTTTAAAGGGCCTACACTTCTTGACCACTGTATAGGAAGTTTAATTAGTCTCCATAAGCAACATATTTTACCCCTACAAAATCAAAATTCAATAGCAATTGTGTATAATATATACCAGGATAATCAATCCTTGACTTAAGAATTTTGAGCCAATCGACTTAAAGCAATTGTTGACGTCAGATTTTGGTTATGCTCCAAACTCCGGCCAACGGGTGGATTCTTCGGGATCTTAAGCCTGTATCCAATTCAAATATAATAGAATGGTGAAATAAACAAGGATGAAGGGAAAAGCAGAGAAGAAGACACAGGGTTTAACATAGTTCGGCCAAATCCAGATATCACTGGACCCTACGTCCACAGCAGTGTGCTATTGCAATGGTGAATTTATAATGTTACAATGTTGCTCTTTATTTTTGGCAGAGCTTCTATAGAGAAGAATTAGTTCCCTCTCTCCTTCTGACAATGTCATCTTATTTATAAAGGAATGAGGAGTTACATGCATTAATTACAAACGGCAGTTGTGTTATATCAAGATATAAATGAAAAAGATAGTAAAAGGCTACAAACTAGCCATTGCTAAATGTAGACTGAGGGGTGGGCCCCCTAGGTTGGCTATAGACTTGAGCCTATTAGCATCAGTTGCTTAGTGCTGCTGTAGCGAGGTCGGTATTGCTATGAGCCTTGTGGCTTCCTCGTTGTCACACTATGTCGCTACCTCGTTATAGACAAGGCGAGGCCGACATCAGGAAGGATACAGAGGTTACCTCACTATGCCACTTTCTAGTGGGCAAAGCGAGGCCTGCTGAGAGCTCTCCGTCGAAGCGAGGAACTTAGTCTTAGTCACACTCAGGGCCTTATCCTCATGAGGCCACTTTTCTTATATAACATAAGCCCCATAACTTGTAGCTCGCTATGCGGGCTGGGAGTTAAGACTTTGCAATTCCTGATCCATCAGAATCTTACTTCATGTATTTCAATCAGCTCGTAGCTAGAGCCTTCTAATGTAGATCTTCCTTGTTGAGGTCTTTTAATGAATGAAAGTTTCTTTTCCATAATTTTCATTTGATATCATTTTCCTTTGTGAACATTTTTGTTTGAACCATCTGTGTGACCTACGAGCAGTCAGAAAATAGCATGAGTTATGAATGGGAACGACGTTATGCTCAGGCCAATCTTATGGCCAAATGCGCATGAGAGCTGCGACTTAGTTGAATTTGCATGGGAGCTGCAAAATTAATAAATGAGTGATCTTGTGCTCAGGCCGATCTTGTGGTAGAATAGAAGGGTGACCGATCTTGTGGTCGGGGCAATCTTATGCCCAAATAAAAGGGTGATCAATCTTATGGCCAGGGCGATCTTGTGTCCAAATAAAAGGGTGGTCGATCTTGTGGCCGAGACGATCTTATACCCAAATAAAAGGGTGGCTGATCTTGTGCCCAAATAAGTAAGTGTTCTTTTTAGTGTCTCTACACCTCAGCAAGCCCACAGCTCAACTGGCTAAACAAGTTTGTTTTGAGCGTCTCCACACCATAGCTCAACTGGCTAAGTGAGTTTGTTTTGAGCATCTCCATGCCTTAGTGAGCTCGCAGCTTAATTGGTTAAGTTTTCATCAATTCTTCTCTGGATTGAGCTCCGGGGGCTCAACTAAATGAAGGATTAGAGTGTGAAGCCTTTCATAAGGTTTGTGATAAGTTGATAGCATGCAAACTGTGGGCATTGCTAGCATGATAAAAGAAAACTTAGTATTAGTAATTGCATTCGAAATATTTGTATGATTTACAAATAGATATAAGAGTTCAAAAGATCGTCTTGATAGTAGGGGATCGCTCTCGCTCGGTGTCCTGTCGGGATTATTCATATTGTTGCCAGGAAGGTTGCATAACGTAATCATGCAAATAACCTCTTTTGATGATATCCTTGATAGTGTCTCGTAGTGCCTAACATTTCGAAATGACGTGCCTGAACTAGTTATGATATGCATAGAATTTTCCCCGATTGACTCTGGACTTGCCAAGAGTCTTTAGGGGCGGAGGTTTTTCGAAGTTTTCCTTGTCCCTTTCCATTGAGAATATCTTATCCTAAGCATCTGATAAGATGCTATAGGTGCCGTGGTGAGCTTGGAATAAGGGTTGCTCATCCTCGCTCTTCTTTGTGAGTTGGAACTCGGGGTTGTCATTCTCGTTCCCACAGTTATTCCTTTTCTTGCTCGGAGTTGAGCCACTTGTTTCAATTCTCTGTGAGCTGAAAGTCTCATCCCACCAAATTTGTTTCGTGGCCTGCTCATATAACTCACCCAGGTTGCCCACTCGGGATTTGTACAGGCTCTTAAACAGTTTTCCATCCTTATAGAGTCTTGCCAAGATGGCAGCCAGAATAGCCTCGTCCGAGGGTTTCTTTACATTATTGGCTTCATGCCTGAAGTGAGCAAGATAATCTTTCAGTGCCTCATGCTTGCCCTAGAAGATCTTAGCAAGGTGGCATAGGGGCGCAAGTCACTTTCGCAATGCTTAGTATTGATCGATAAACTTTTCCTGACATTTCTCCTAACTGCTGATGCTGTGAGCTGGGAAACTCTTGAACCACGCTCAAGGGACTTCACCCAAAGTAGCAGGGAAGATGTGGCATCTGACCAAAGGGCTACAAGTTTAAAGATCCATATGGATGTTGAACAGGTCCAGATGGTTACACAGGTCACTGTCTCCATCATACAATGCGATGATTGGAACTTTAAGCTTGCACGATAGGGGTTCCTCCATGATCTCTCTAAAGAGAGAGGTTTACTCCCTAAAGCACCCTTGGTCATTTTGAGCTCGAGAGTGCTCCTCCAAACACTTGACTCTTTGAAGGAGACCTTCCACCATGATATCCAAGCCCCCCAGTCTTTGGCTAGGGACTAGTGGTTTAGTTCATTACCCTAGCCGTGTGGATGGTGATGTGAGGCTCGCCTTGGGTTGGCTTCATCAGAATGTCTAACCTAGGGTATGGTGGATTCAATCTGCGCTTGTACATTCTGGGTTGTGCCTGCACCAGCATTGTGACTGTTTTAGTCAGTTCTTCCATCATGTGATCGAGTTTCTCCTGACGCTGGAGCCAGGTCTGTGGTTCGTCGATGCCGTTGGTGGTGAGGATCGATTGTACCGAACTATTTAAGGAACACCAATAGTTACTCTGATGATGGGAGTAGTAAATGAGTCTGTTGTAGAGACATGGCTATCTAGAGTATAGCGTTACGCATTTGAGGCTTTAGTGGCTCTTCCCTTAGTCATCGTAGAAGGAATAAACCAGAATAGGTAAGATTCCCATAGACGGCACCAAAATGTTAATATCAGATTTTGGTTATGCTCCAAACTCCAGCTAATGGGGGGATTCTTTGGGACATCAAGCCTGTATCTGGTTCAAATGTAATAGAACGGTAAAATAAACAAGGATGAAGGGAAGAGCGGAGAAGAAGACACAGGGTTTAACGTGATTTGGCCAAATTTAGATATCACTGGACCCTATGTCCGTGGCAGTGTGCTATTGCAATGGTGAATTTACAATGTTACAATGTTACTCTTTGTTTTTGATAGAGCCTCTGTATAGAAGAATTAGTTCCTTCTCTCCTTCTGACAATGCCATCTTATTTACAGAGGAAGGAGGAGTTACATGCATTAACTACAAGCTACAGTTGTATTACATCAAGGTATAAATGAAAAAGACAGTAAAAGGCTACAAACTAGCCATTGCTGAATGTAGGCTGTGGGGTGGGGCCGCTAGATTAGCTATAGACCTGAGCCTGTCGGCGTTAGTTGCTTAGTGTTGTTGTAGCGAGCTCGATATTGCTATGAGCCTTATGGCTTTCTCGTTGTCACACTATGTCGCTGCCTCATTATAGACGAGGCGAGGTCGGCATCGGGAAGGATACCGAGGTTACCTTACTATGCCAATTTCTAGTGGGCGAAGCGAGGCCTGCCAAGAGCTCCCCATCGAAGCGAGGAACTTGGTCTTGGTCACGCTCAGGGCCTTGCCCTCGCAAGGCCACTTTTCGTATATAACAGCAATAAAATTCCATTTAAAGGATATGTGCTAAATTGCCAATCGATCATGCCGACTCGCACAAGAATTCTACATGTGATTAGCACATTACCTAGACTCGAGGTCTTGAGTTTGTCCACGCAAGAACTCTATGCAGGGCTAGCACATTACTTGGACGTGGCTTATGCAAGAATTCTACGTGTAGTTAATGCATTACTAGGACACGAGATAATTATTTTGCCCTTGACCCACACAAGAATTCTACGTGCGACTAATGCATTACTTGCACGCAAAGTCATTCCATGCAAGCATTCTATGCAGGGGCAAGCACATTACTTGGACACGGTCGTGCAAGAATTCTATGCATGGCTGGCGCATTACTTGGATGCGAAATATTTGTCGAGCCCCCGACTCGTGCAAGAATTCTGTGTGGCCCGCATATTACTTGGATGCAAGGTCATTTCGTGTAAGAATTCTGTTCGGGGCAAGCATATTACTTGGACATGACTCATGTAAGAATTCTACGCATGACTCACGCATTACTTGAATGTGAGATAATTATTTGGCCCCTAGCTCATGCAAGAATTCTGTGCGTGGTTAGCACATTACTTAGACGTGAGGTCTATATATAAGGATTCTGCACTATTGCACACTTTGGATGTTATTATCTGCAGGTGAGTTCTGCGCAATCACACTTTATTTCTCTTTCTAGGGAGTGCATTTTGCTTCGAAGATGAAGGTTCGGTTGTGGGAGTGCAACTTTAATTCTGAGAAAGGGAGTAAAAATTGGATGTAATAAAATATTTAGTGCAAGGATAAGAAGTTATATCTTACTCGTTCAAGCAAATAAGGAACGAGAACTTAGCTTTGTTATGTTTCGGCAATGCGAGAATTGCATGGATTAGCTTTCTCTTGGCTATGTGGGACAATAGGAATGCGAGCAACTTATTAGTCACACTGAGCCGCATGGATGCGAGGCTTACTTCAAACGATTTTGGTCTGTTGCACTATCACCAAATTCGTGGCAGTGCGTGCTACTGTCCGCGAGTCTTTAGAGTCCAACTTCACTACATGAGTGACTTTTGGCCCAGAATAAGGTTGCCTCCACACACCCTGGCTTGTTAAATGAAGACTGTACAAATGTGGGCCATATTTCTACTGCATGGGATCATATGTAAACATGTTGTACCTTTAATCTGCATGCACTGATGCTAAAAAAGGCTGTATGGAGACCGCGAACTCATTCGACGAGAATTGTTGCTGATCACATGAAGTGGTATATATCACGACTTCAACTTGCATGTAAATGAGTTTTGCTTGACTCACGATCGAGGGTAGGGCCACACATCACAATTCCATTATTCACTGTGCTTGGTGTGTTACGTGCTGCTTGCTGCAATTCAAAGACAACATATGGCCGTAACTCATCCGGGGAGTTAGGAAGTGACACATAGACTGCATGAGGCCCAATCGGCTTATGTATGTCTGGACGTGTTAAGGCTTGGATGAAGGCTACATGAGGTTACTGTATGAAGGATGTAACTCGGCTTGTCTTGGCCATTTGAATCTTTGGGCATGCAAGTTTTCTTAACTACGTGAAGCTATGTAAGACTGCATGGATTGATCCTGAACTGAATCACCGTGATTTCTACAGACGTTAATGCATGGCTGTGACATTGAGACTTCACGATCATGGTGAGACCACCGAACCTTGTCGCTAACTTGTGAAGACAGAAGACTGTATGGCTACGTGCAAGATGATTGAATCAAGATTGCACTTTGACTCAGCCACTGTCAGCGATCCTGGCATTGCTCTCATGTCCAAACTTGGGATGACGCTACTGCTACTGAGAAATTTTCATGTATAAGTTTGTTAACAAGACCAAGTTTGTTGCATGGTCTTGCTATTGCGCAGGCCTGCAAGGTTACAGGAAAAGGGCTCGTAATCAAACTTAGCTACCCTGCAACCGTGTGTTTGTCATCGGATCGAGATGCTGCAGGCTCATTTTCGAGCCAAGATCCCGTGTGATCGCTGGATAAGCCTAGCCTCCTTATGATGATAACATCTCATTATCGGGCTGGCATGCGGAAGCAAGCCTGGGATAAAGCTGCCAACATGGGCTCGTTGAGGTTATTGATGCACGGCTTGAGTGTGAGGACTGAGCTGTCGCACTCTACAAGCCTAGCATTGAGACGAGATGCATGGCTATGAAAAATGCACTGTAGCATGTAGTGAACTTGGCATCGAAACGGAACTGCTACCGGGTAGCTAAGATCATCACTGCATGGTTGCGAAAGACGAACCGCGGCATGTAGTGAGCTTATATCAAAACGGACCTATAGCTGATCGTGGACTCATCATCATGGAACTTTGGGCTGCTTCATAGTCGATGAGCTTCAAGTTGCTGCACTGTGAGTTTTTGAGTTACTGCAGGTTGATGCCGAGTCATCGGGTCATTGTGTCATTGAGACACTGTGACGCTGAGATGTCGTCATCATAAGGCTGCCACGCTACTGCTGCCACGTGGGTTGGTGATGGAGTCGAACTGCTACAAGTCAGTGAGGACCGAATTGCTGGGTTGTATCCTGCTCTTCAATGAAGGCAAGACCAGGTGCGTCTGACTAGAAAAACAATGGCTTCTGCATAGTGAGATTCGAGTAGGCCAACCATCACTTTGGAAATCAACCAAGATGCAGGTGGAGTCCCCACAAATGGCGCCAAATTATTGACAGTGAAATTTGATTCATACAGAGGAATCAAACTTTAGCCAATGGGGAGGAGATTCGATGGACTCCTAACTGTAGCCTGGTGTCAAAATAGAGAAAGAATGAGGAGAGTACACAACAGATAGTAGAGTTTTTTAACGTGGTTCGGCCAAATCCGAACGGCACCGGACCCTATGTCCATGGATGAATTCAATGTTAGGAAAATACTTGTAGCGTATATAGTTTTACAGGGGCTTCTTTCTAGTGAGCTCCATGGCTCATTACCCTCAGAGCTCTCTCCTCTCCCTGGGAGTTACAATAGGTCCTCTCTATTCTCTCAGGATGCTCTCTCTACGAAATGAGTCCCTCCCCCACTTTCTATTACACAGAGCCTGTATACAAAAGGCTAAGTCTTCCATTCAGCTATTGCAGGCTCTTTATCAATCAGCCCCTGCTAACTACCTCTTCCTCGGTCCTCGCACCTAACTAGCCTTGGCTGAGGAAGGTTTCTTTCGGCTGGGCCTTTTGTCAACCCAAAAAATCACATACAACAGATTGCATATTCCATTTTAAGTGTATCTTTTCCAACCAACAGCACAGTCACCAAACTATGATAAGAGTCTAAAAGGCATGAGAACAACAACAAAGCTTTATCGTTATCCTCAATTATAACTCCTACACCTATCAACCGAGATAGTAATTTCTTAAAATAATTTATATGGTCTCTCATATCAGTGCGTGCACTCATCCTTAGTTGATAAAATTCTTTCTTTAAATACAATTGGTTTGTGAGAGATTTTTACATATAGAGTTTTGCTAATTTTTTCCATGGATCAATAGCACAAATTTCATCTAAAACATTATATCTTACCTCAGGCACCAAACTTAGCTGGATAGTACTAACTACTTCATCTCAATCTCCTCCCAAGCTTTATCTATTATATTCTCAGGCTCTTTCTCTTTCCAATTTAGCGCTCTAATCAATCCTTATTGCACCAAAATATCTTTTACCATACTCTGTCACAAGCTGAAATCACTCTTCCTATCAATAGTTGCACCTCAAACCTATTGCTTACAACACCTTGAATTGTCATCGCAAATCACAACTCTATGCAGGGTCAAACCAAGCACCTGGTATCAATTGTTAGGAAAAATATCTCACTTCTAAAATTTATAAATAATTAAATAGATGAATAAAAATAATAATGAAAATAAAATACAATTTTTCATGAAAAATCCCTAAACTCAAGGGGAAAAACCACTAGAGAATTAAGAAAAACATCACTATTAAACTGATAAAAAAAATTATAAACTGTAACTTTCTTTCACAAACCCAAATCCTAATTATACCTAATTTTCTCTTAAACAATTTGTTCACCATAATTTTATTTCTTTCTCATTCTGTATACACAAAAAACACCAAACTTCTTTATCTTAAAACCTCTCATCATGCTTTTATATATATATATATATATATATATGAATTTAATTCTAACACAAACTAATCACATAACTTCTTTTCAAACTTTATAATCTCTTTTTCTTTAAAAAATTATATCATTTCTTTTAAAATAAAATCTTTTAATTTAAGTCACAATAATTAGAATTAATTGTAAACCATTACTAAATCACAATAATTGTTTGATACACCTTGTAAATTTGTGATGCAATTTATGCAGCTAAAAGCAAGTTAATTGTAAGAGGTCTTTTCAATTTTTGACATCATATATGTTATGATAAACTCAAATTACTATAATCTATTTGGTTCAATCGTCTATAAAATTTCACATTGAATTATTTGCAATCACTTTTGCTGATAGTGATGTAATTTGTTTTAAATATCTGCAAGTGCACAGCGTAGTTGTAGCTAGTATCGACAAATATGGGTCAATCTCACAGAAAAGTTAATATTAATTACCAAAATATTTACAACTCAACTATCCAAATTTATTGAGAAAAAAGCAAGTAATAAGGAATAGAAAAGAGATAAAGAAGAATAGAAGAAAAAATTTAAAGGAAGAAAGAAAATAAAGAAGTAATTAAAAGAAGATATCAAAAGTAAAAGGCCTAGAATTAGGACTCACCTCATCTATGATTCTTAGCAAATATTATAAAATTTTCTTATTTTAATTATTCAGGCAATTAGGGATGGTTTGGCTTATATTAATTACTAGCCTCTTTCAAGGTCTAACAATCATACCTAATTCAATCTAATACCTACTTTTATGGATTAAATTAAACTTTGACCCTTTAAGTTCTATGCTAACCAATTTGATCCTAAGAGATTCTTATCTACTTTCGTGACTAAGGTTCTCCTATTTGATTATTAAGATTCTGATAATAATTTTCTCCTTTTGGTCCTTCAACTATCCACCTAAGATTAGATAATGAGTTGATCAGACAAATTATCTTATGCAGGCATAATAATCAAACCAATTAGGCTAA
>JANHAO010025547.1:0-11330 GCA_026873985.1 Saraca asoca
CATTTGATTTAGATATTATATGATTATTACTTAATGATCTACATTAGGAAGAGGATAGGAAAACTAGCCAATACATTGAGCTTTTGATGTGTTTGCTTCTTGGCTTGATCTTGATTGCTTATGATAGATTCATTAATCATTTTAAGGCTTTTTATTATGGTTTTCATCAATTGAATGAACCTTAAGTGACCAAGGATGCATTAATCTTAAGTTAGTTGATTCCTTTGGCTGGTTGCATGTGTTTGTTATAGTTTTAGTTTCTGTTTTAGTGTAGTTTAGCTTAGTTTTAATTCTGCGAACCCCCCTCCCAATTCAACTCCTAATATCATTGATATTATCAGCCTAAAATGGCCCTTAGGTTTGACTTGGGTTACCTATACTACAAGTTAGTTTAAGTAACTTCAGTTTTTAAATTTCTAATTTGACAGCTTCGACACGCCGCGATCATCCAACCCATAACAAAGTACATCATTGAGATTCATAGCCCTAAAACTTAATCAAAATGATGCATTTTGATCATGAGCCTTCTATGAAAGTTGTAGTAGTGGATCTTTGCTATCCAATGGGCTTAGGTTTGTACCAAAATGAGGTCTAGAGCTTCAAACATAGTTAAAATATTGAGACTTATTTTGGGTCAGCTAGTCAACACTTGTTTCAATTTCTAGGCTAAATTTGACCCTCTAAATGGCTGAACTGGCTTAGGACTCTCTATGAAGTTTGTAGAGCTTCTTATTAGCTTTTCAAAAACATAAGAATCACCTAAACTAAAGTCTAGAACTCAAGATACACCTAAAAATCTGAAATAATGTCAAATTACTAAATTAATTTAATTAAGCTCCAAAACTGATCAAATCAAGAAACCAATTACAAGTATCCAATTTAGCACAAAATCAAGAAAAAAAAAGACTAAGCGACATATATAAATTGTGCTCATCACTATACCAATACATGACACCTAGGATTACAGAATTCTGAGTTAATTGACTATTTAAGTGATGAATTCCATTGAAATTTCAAATAAGATTACACAGTTGAAAGAATGAAACCTGTAAGGTTTAGAAATAGTAGGAGAAGCATGCCAAGCACGAGAGCTAAGACTGTAATCCTTTAGATATGAATTTCAGATGTTTGAATGTCCTATATTGAAGCTAACTCTCTATGGATCTACTTTCTTAACACAAAAGCAACTGGCAAAACTCCCTAATTACTGGGCAATTTTCTCTTATGTATGAAACCTTTGCCTTTAATTAACAATTCCCTTAAATGTAACATTCTAGCTCCATCAAAGGCAGTTGTTTCTTGATTTTAATATTTTTTCTCACTTTTTTTGAATCTTATACATCTTTTTAAAAAAGAAAAGTTAACAAAATTAATTCAAAGAAAAGGTAAATCATTTTTAAAGTAAACATATAAATTAACACCTATGATAGAGAAAACAATGAATTCTATTATTAGGGAAAAAAATAACATTCTTCTAATTTTGACTATGTGAAATTTTGGCACTAATAATTAATATTAAATTAAAATTTATGTACAAAACCAAATATAATTTTGAAGAAATTTATATATTTGAGTCATAATTTCACAAAAATTATATCCTAAATCAATAATTTTATTAAATACAAATTTATGTTGATAACACCTAATTAAAATGGATTCAATCGAGATTAAATCTTATTACATATGATAGGTGGTTGGCAATGGGAATATCATATCCTTGTGCAACTGGTTGATGGAGGGAGGCTACACACAACTACTAGATGACCTATACAAGGAACAAAGTCAATGGTGTACGATAGAAGTGGTCCATCAAGCTGTAATACCTCAAAAAAAGAAAAGAAAAAATATTACTGAGGAACCGAAGTGAAAATCTTAAATTTCACTAGGGCCAGATTGTAATTTCTTATTTTTTAGGAGGGCCTATTTAAAGTCGATGGAAAGTCATGGGGTCAAATTGTAATTTATCCCATTTCCTTTTATGTATATATTTCTCCCCAGATCGACTTCTCTTTCTAGCACGATCCTTCTCTGGCATTCCTGAAGCTTCCTCTATTCTGACGATTTCCTTCTTCTTAAGTCATTTTTATCCAGTGAGTTAGGGCTGCGGCCATCTCCCTCTTCTCCGGTGTCTTTTTTGATGTTCCCCAGTGCCAGCCTTCCTCCTTATGCGCACAACTTCTCTAGCCTGAAACTTCTATACGATAGTTGTTGCTGTATTTGATCAATCGACTTCCCCTTGTTTGGCAAGCTTGCGTTGTCACCCACTTTCTTTCCAGCTCTCTGACAGCTATCCTCCTCCAGCCTAACTCATGGTAGCTCCCTCCTCGATTCAGTGCAATACGGTCAGTGCTTCCTATTAGCTTGCCAATGACATCTTAGCTCACGGTGAGCTGCCCATAGCCACTTTGGATAGTGGTGAGTAATCCTAAAACAAAAGATTTGTTTTATAGCAACCCTATAACTACTTTGCAAGAAATTTTCCTTGAAACCCTTACTGTTCTAACTAGAAGAAATTTGAAATTTTTCTTGTTGTTTTGCATGGTTTTGCTCCAGTGGAGTTCCTACTAAAGGATTAAGCATATTGACGTTCAATTTTAGAGCTTCAGCTGGAAAAAAAACCCAAGTTAGCTGACTTAGCTCTCAAGGGTGCCAAAGGTGAGTGGATAATCCTCCTCACTTAATAATTCTATGTGTAAACATAAAATAATTTTATTATATGAAATATTATTAATCCTTTTAAATAATAGAACTTTCCTATATGTTCTAAAGTGGTTTTGAAATGTATATTCACATGTTATATGTATACCTGAAATGATTTGCTGTGATAAAGATTATGCATTTTCATCTTACCATATATTATTGAAATTGGTGATTCTATTTTTCTATGTGATGAATGGATATGAAATTGCTTTAATAGGTTAAGTATGTTTTTGATAAATACTGCTTACCAGAATAAGGATTTTATGCTGCGTGATATAATTAGATTTTGAAAAAGGTCATGGATCCACTGGGGAATTCATTGGGAATCCTCAAGTGCACTTGGGAATATGTGATGGAGAGATAAGATGGGATAGGGATGATTATATGATAGTATGAGAATCTGATAGATATGTTGGATAGATCATGACTATATTATGATGGTTCCCTCTTGGAGTTACCCTTTTGGGATTGCAATTGAGTATATTGTTATATGACTATTGATGAATTTTAAAAGCTTTAGTGCATATTTTCTTATGTTTACATCATGATGGATATTTCCTATAATATCTTGCCTTGTGCTTATTGCATTTTGTTAAATATCTTATTCCAATTGTTTAACTATCTTGATGAATGGAAATTGTCAAACCTATTTTGAGATCATGGCTGAAGGATAGGTAAGCTTACTTTCATGGCTATATATATATATATATCTATATTTTTTAACATAATTTTTAAATAGAGTTTTTTGGTGATCATGAGATTGTCTACTCACTGAGTTTCAATAAAACTCATCCCTCTTTTTCCATGTTTTTTAGAACTCAGGATTCTCCTATCGTTCCTTCATCTAATACTGATACGGGATCTACTCTTGGATCAAGTAGATCATTTCTATAGAGATTAAAGGTATATGAATGGTGGAAATTGATGGTAGTTGGTAGGATTGTATATACATGTATTGTGTATGTTTGCTTGATGCCCAATAAGATATAGATTGTATAGTCTGGGCCACTATATATTATTATTATGTTATGCAGGTTCTAGTGGGGGTGTAGCCTTTGTGTTGTTACATAGGCCTTATGGTCAAGTGTCCGAAAAATAGAGAAAACTCTGTCAGATTTCTATTAGAATTTAATATATAAATATTTCATCATGGATTGATGAAATAGTAAGTCATTGGTATGTAATTGTATTGTAAAGTTTGTAGGAGGTTTCTTGATCAAGAGGGTTTCCTGATGGTGACCTTCTACGCCAGTCACGTTCCATGGATCAGGGCGTGACATGATTATACTCCGACATTCAAGTTAGTTCCAGAAACAAAGTGTCAATAAGTATAATAGAGTATATGAGTGAGAGAGCTTCCTAATGGCCTTATATAAGCGCTGATCACACCCTTAGTCATGCATTTAAACGAATGATGGGTAGCCACATGTCTATGATATACTTTCGGCATGAGTGAGATTTTGGCCTTGTGGGCTTGAAGATGATGTCACATCATTTGTGCATGACTTCTTATGCAAGCTTAAGGATACGTTGGTGTACTACGAATCGTTAATAGGCTATTCTGCTAGTCCTAGGTCTACTTACTATGCTTTACCCTAGTTAGTCGACCATGATCCTGTGGACTAATACCTTTAAGTAACCTACTTATTATTGATTTGGACTCATTTTGTTGTTTTTGGGCTAGTTAACCAGATATAACCCAATGGAGGCTTATTTTAAGCTATATCACTTGCCTCCCCATCCTCCATACATTGTCATTTGACCTTGGGAGACTTCTCATCTTCTGATGCCAACTAATAAACAACTATTTATAGGTGTTAACTATATAGCATTTGCATTTATGAGGTAAATCTTGGATTGATGATGTCACTTCACCATGTGAATCACAATCTAGATCATCCATCTCTTTGTATTATAGCCATTAGATCAAACTTTATGGTCTTCTTTAAATAGTACGATAGTTTTTTAAGAAACACTTGTGCCTCTAACTTTTACAAAAAATACCTTGTGTTTACTACTCTTCCTTCTTTGAGCTTTCTTCAATGATTTTCTGACATTTTCAAAGTTTTTGTTCTTCAGGTTGGCTTCTCTTTCATGTTTCTTCTTCTAGTAAAAGGTTTTGTTTTGTATGGTTGCATGTTCCTATGTTTTCTTTGCCTTTACTTTATTGATTTTGTTGTCTAAAATTGTTGATTACAAAGCATGTTATAGCTTTTATTCTAGTTGTGGGATGTTATTATTGTTTGGCATTCTTGTTTTGCCATGATTTTGTTGATTTTCGCCTTGGTTTTTCTTGGCGATTCCTGATTTTCTTGACTATTGTTTGATTTTTATTTTTTATTTTTTACCTTTTTCTTCTTTTCCTTTCTCTTTTTTTCCATGGCCTTTTGAATATTCCACTTTTAATCTTAATGCTTCCACCTTTCCCACTTGTTGCTTATCCTAACTTTTTTTTTTTTTCCTTTTGAAGGAAAAGTCTTAACTTTTCAACTTTTTGTTTCATGTCTGGAAGGTCAATGACCTATTAATTTGTCCTTTGATTCTGACTCATCATCATCACACCTCAGAGAGCATTTTTTTTTTAAGAATGTTGCCCTCTGCTTTGCTTGACCACTACGAACCATTATGGTTGAGCATTCATGATATAATAACAAACTCAAGTCAGCACACCTGATTGATACAGCCTTAGATGACTTAAAATGGATTTGCCTAGATATGAAGATAATCTCTACCTCTCCCAAATGGCGAGACCTGGAAGTTAAAAAAAAATTGGAAGAAACCCAAATAACTTGGAAATTTATTGAAAGAATTTCATTCAAGCCTACATAGGTAGACAAGCATTTATACAGTTAAGACTCATCTTCTTTGATTATGTTTTATAGAGATGTCGTTGACCAACTCCATGGTTCTCCACCCTTCACTATCTTTCAAAAAGATATTTTTCACACCCTTAATGTCTATCCATCCTAGTTGACTTGGAATGCTTGTGTGTTTTTACTTTGCTTTAAGGTGTAGTGCATTCAATTGCACCACAACCTTAGTGTGAACATTTTTTTTCTTCTTATTTACTTATTCTTAGTAGAAGCCTGGGCGTGGGTTCATTTTACTCAATGATTAGATCGTGTTATTCTTGAAAATATGCTCACTAATGTTCAAACCTAGAAGAATTCTTTCTTCATGGTTTGCATGATGAAGGGATTTCACCTCTTCTTCCTTCACGATGGTAACTCTCTCTACCCTATGAAATAGACCATTCCTGCTAAGCAACTAACGAATCATCCTTTCAAAGAGTTTTATAAAACAAGAAAGATCTTATTGCTTGTCCTTTAGCATTAAGGTGTTCAACATCCAATCTATTCTTCGTATGTACTTTGCTTGAAATGTGTCATCACTTTATTATTGCTCACATGCTAACTTTGTGTTTTGCTTTTTTTCAAACTCTTAGCTTAACTGTGAGGTTGTTGAAATCCATTAACCAAAAATAGACCCTAAGCACTTGGAAGAAATTCACGTCCATGCCTTGGCTTAGCAAAAACTAATTATTCTTCCTACTACTCAAATAATTGCTACCCTAACATTGCTTGAAAGTCACTAGGGACCATATATCTCTGGGATGCTTTAAAAGTTCTTTTAATCGTAACAAGACTTTGCTATACCACATGTGCCTGTGTAGGTCATGCAACACTTCAATGGGTAAGCAGAATATCTACCTCCAATGTCTCTACCTTATCATTAAATAAGATCAAGATAAGGCCTTGGCTTGAGATTTAGTTGGTCAATGTGTTAGAGGGGTCAATTTTGACTTTGATACCATTGATAGTCTATGGTACAAGAACATGGGCAACATTTCTTTTTTGTGGCGTTAGCTATTGACTCTGGCCTATTTAGATTGGAATGAGGCCTTCCTAAGCAATCATGGGAACATCCTGAAGAAGCTTGGTCATGCCCAAATGATTGTATCTCTACTTTTTTATAATTTGAATATTCTATACTCGAATATTTTAATTTTTTTATGGATGCTTCTTTCTCATGTGGTCATGTGACTTTTGCCTTTACCTTTATTTTATTTTCATTATTTAACTTCCAACAATTCATTAGTTTTATTAATACCATTTTAAGCCCTCAAAGGGCCTAACATTCATTGAAGTTATTTTTCTTTATTATTCTTAACCTCCAACGAGTCTTTAATTGTTATACTAACCTTTGATGGTTCACTTATTTTTATTTTGGCCTTGTCCTATTTTTTCTTACATTAGGATTTTTACACATTTTACTGAGGAAATGCTTGGTTTTTTTATGATGCTGAGGAACTAATTGGGCTTCAAATGCCAAGGGACTCAAGCTTTTTAGTACCAAGGGAATATTCAAGCTTTTTGTAATAACATAAGATAGGTCGAATTGCAAGGAATAACCTCATTTTTTAATTCTATTTTTGACTCAATTTATTTACATATCTTGTCGATCAACTAACTTCCAAACTTGTACGTGGTAAACTTGAGATGTCTTGCATTCCAAGTGCGTGGAGTAGGTTTTCCTTTAATCATATGTAATCAATAGGCATAGTTTGATAAGCTTCTTTTTACCTTAAAAGGGCCTTCCCAAGATACTACTGATTTTTGTTTTGTCTGAGCCTTTCGAGGTTTATCTGCTTAATATAGAATGAGCATTCCTCTTGTAAACTCTTTTCTCTTGATTCTCATATTGGTGACCATGGTTATCTTTCTTTTATATCAGTCATTATAGTGGTAAGCTATATCAACTAGCATGTAGAGTTCTTCTCTTCTTTCTTTATTCTCATCATTCTCTCAGTACTCTTTTTGATTGGAACATTGTTCCAATTCGACTAGGAGCATTACTTCACATCTATACATGAGTATGAATGGGGTATCCTATGTGGTTAAGTGTGGGGTAGTCCTAAAAGACCATAAAATGCTCGACACTCTTCCATCCATTTTCCTTTTGCCTCATCTAGCCTCCTCTTTAATCTTTCTAGGATGATTCTATTTACCAGCTCTGCTTGTCCATTGGTTTGAGGGTGTTCAATAGATGTGAACTTTTGTTTGATCCTCAACCTTCATCATCCAAAATAAGTGAGATGTTCATTGAATTAATAACAATTTTATGTTGATAGAATTTATCTTTGACAAAAAAGAATTACCATTGGTAACTTGCTTCTCATTGTCGGATACGATAGCTATAGGGAGACCATACTTATGAGGACCTACTAGTCGACTGTGATTGTAATGATAATGTTTTATATAGAAAATTTACTTGTAAATGATAAATTTTTATATGAATTTCTACATATTATTTGAAATTATGGTCATGAGAGATTTTGCTTTGACCCATTTTATAAAGTTATTATCCGCCATTACCACATACATTAATTGTTTGAGAGCAACCAGAAAAGGTCCCACGACATTAATCTCTCACTAATTGAATGGCCATGGAGAAGCTATGGGCACCAAGTTTGTTGTTAGATGCCTTTGGACTTTGGCAAACTTTTGACATTTTTATACTAATTGGATTGCTTCCATTTTCATTTTGGGCTAGTTGACCATATAGCTTTCAAAGTTATAGATATGCATGATAAGTGACTTTCACAAATTCCTTAATGAATCCCCCTTAAAATGTATTCTGCTTCATCTGGCCGTAAACATTTTAGAGATGGGAAAGTAAAACTTCTCATGTATAACTACTTGTTCTCTAAAAAGAAGTAAGTTAATCTTCATTTAACCTTTATGGCCTTCCTTTTATCTTCTAACAAGTATCCATCCTTTAAAAAGGATACGATTGATGTCATCTAGAATTTACCCTACTCAACGCATATGACTTCCTTTGTTCAAGGGGCTTGAAGAGTTTCCTATATTAGCATTCAAATGTTAGCTACTATTTTAGTGCTAGCTAGTTTGGTGATGCATCTACTTAATAATTTTCTACCTTAGGAATTCTTACTATCTTATACTTGACCTTTTCAAGCAAGTTCCTTGCCATTTGGGTATATTTGATCAAGAATGACTCTTTAATATCATACTTTCCTTTGACTTGGGCTATCACTAACTATGAGTCATTCATTATTTTTACTAAGCAGGAACCTACTTTCCTTACAAACATTAGCCATGCTATCAATGCCTCATACTCTACTTTATTGTTGGTTCCTTTGAAGTCAAATTTTAATGAGTACTCCAATATCAGGTCACTAGTCCCTTCTAAGATTACTGCTGCTCCACTCCCTTTGTTGTTTGATGAGCTATAGATATATAAGGTCTATTTCTAGTCATCTTGCTCAACTTTCTTTATTTCAGTCATTTCAGTAACAAAATTTACCAGTACTTATGCTTTCACCATTCTCTGTCTCATATATGAGTCCATAGCTAGAGAGTTCTACTACCTAACCCATAAATCAATCGTGATATCAGGTTTATAGAACACCCACTTAATGGAAACATTCATTCAAATAATGATATAATAATTATAGAAGTAAGGCTTTAACATCCTAGACATTAAAAGCAAAGAGAAGGTTAACTTTTCTATCTTTTGACATCTTACTTTTGCCTTGTGTAATGTCTAACTTGTAAAGTAGATTAGCTTTTGCTCTTATTCACCTTCTCAAATAAGCATTAAACTGATTGTCTCTTCTACCGCCACCAAGTACAAGCATAGTGTTTCTTTAGGCTCTAATTAAGAAAGTATAGGTAGTGTGGCCACGTATTCTTTTAATTTTTTACAAGTTTTTTACACTCGTCAATTTATGTAAAGTTAAATTAAAGAAAGAAGCATGTTTATTAACTAACTTAGACATGAATTGAGTAAGGCTGACAATTTTATTGTTTAGCACTTAAACTTCCTTGATGCTTATTGGGCTCTTCATGTTGATGATTTCCTAACACTTAGATAGGTCTACTTTTATTCCTCGTTTGGTAAACATGAAGCATAGGATTTTCCTACCCTTACCTTAGATGCACACTTTTTGGGATTCTGCCTTATTTGATTCTCCTTAAAATGCCTAACATCTCTTCCAAATCTGCCCAATGTGGGTTCATACTCTTGGACATAATCAACATGTCATCAACATTCACTTCCATGTTCCACCCTCTCTATTCAGCAAAAACTTTATTCATCATTCTCTGTTAAGTTGTTTTAACATTCTTGTGGCTAAACAACATCACTCTGTAATAGTATACTCCTTGATCAATTATGAATGTTATCCTGTCTTCATCATCAAGGTGCATTCTTAACTGATTGTATCCTGTGAATGCATCCTCAAAACTCAAGACTTCAAAACCAAAGGCATTGTTGACCAGTTAATCAATGTTAAGTAATAAATAAGAGTCCTTTAGGCATACTTTGTTGAAGTCCATGAAATTAGCACTCATTTTCCATCATTCATTGGCTTTTTTTATGAAAACCACATTTGCCAGCCATGTTATATATAGGATTTCATGAATAAAACCAACCCTTAATAGTTTATCTACTTCTTCCTTTATGACTTTTTATCACTCAGCATAATAGTTCCTTTTCTTCTACTGGATAGGTTTAATACTAAGATCAGTCGACAACTTATCACATACTATGCTTGGATCAATCCCATGCATGTCTACAAATACCTAGGCAAAAATCTTAATATACTCTTTGAGCAGATTGATCAATCGTGCTTTATCATCTACTATTTGCTCCAACTCTTATTATTCTATCATTGTTTTCCCCAAAGATAAAGACTTCTTCTAGGTCTAACTTAGTCTCTAGTAAGCGTATATTATCTTCTTTAATATCTGGTAATGCTGAGTCTACCATCCAACATTTACTACTAGGTGGATTAATGACTATTTGCTTTGTCTCATTTGTGCTCTCCTTACTTTTTGCCAAGCTAATCATATAGCACTTATGGGCCACTTGTTGATTGGTACTGTAATACCTCAAATTTAAAGAAATAATGTCAATAATGAAATGACATTTTAGAGAATATGAAAAAGTGAATTTGAAAATTTCAAGAATTTTAAATTGTAAATTCAAAGATACAGAGTATTCAAATATAGTAGAAATAAATTATATGAATTTTATGAATCTTTTAAAAATTGAAAATTTGATTTCAAATGCTTATAGAATAAAATCCGTGTTTTAAGGATTTAATTTCAAAACCACTGGCAATTGGTGAGTATGTTAATTATGGATTCAAAGTTGAAGAAATTGACAAAGTTACTAAAAGAAAAATTACAAAGCTTCTCAAGGAAGAAGTCAAAGTAAAAGTTGACTTAAAATTTTTCAGTTTTGCCTTCAAAAGCCAGTTCCTCTGTTTCCTTCTCTTGTACCACCTTCTGTTACATTTCATGCAAAATCTCTAAGCTTTAACTTAGCAAGAAGCTCTCTCTCTATTGGTTTGCTTGGCCAAGATGAGGGGGAAGAGGCTGTGAGTTTCAAGAATTTTTCCTCCTCTTGGCTGAGCAAACCTCCCATAGATCCATTGGTGTAAGGTCTCAAAATAACCTAGATTAGATCTAGAGTAGAAGAAGAGCTCACTAACTTTTAGTCCAGCTTTTGTACAATGGAAGATAGTGGATCTTCACACTAGGAAAATCCTCTTCATGGCCTCAAAAGCTTCCTCTCCAAGTGCTAGCTTGTTGAGGTGCTTG
>JANHAO010025548.1:0-11321 GCA_026873985.1 Saraca asoca
TGCTCTTGGGCTTTACCCCAAAAGGCCTCATACCAATGGAGTAACTTCCACACATATATAAACCCAGTATCTCCCTCTTCCATTTTCGATGTGGGACTTGGGTTGACAACCCCAACCCAACACTTCCCGATCCTCTCCACCGCCACCTCTCCGTCCCTCTCTCTGATGTGCTACTGCTTCTGGTCTGCCCATGCCAAAGTTTTCCCTATCCTAATGTCCTCTTCCCATCACCTCCATCCTCCCTTATACCCAATTTCGCTCTTTTCCCATTTTTATTGATTCCTTCACCACCCAATGTCGCTGCTGACCAACATCCTCCGTCTCCAAGTTTTTCTATTGTCCACCATCTCTTCTCCCTCATGGGAACCACCTCTCCCTTTTATTGACACTATACTTCTTCTCATTACCACAATTTTTATGTATTGTAGATGTTTTTTTATTATTTGTTGTCTTCATCTTTGGAACTTGCTTCACATGACTTTTCTTTGTCTCTCTTGTAAATTTCTATTCTCACATTCTCTGCTTAGAAGTTTGCATATTTAGGAAATAAAGATAATTTGAGATTTGTCTTTTATTGCCTTTTCTGGTTGATAGCTTCAGCTGAATCTTCGTGGTAGATTCTGATTAAAGCTTTGAACTATTTAGGTTTGAAGTTCATTGATTGATTTTATTTTTACTATGAACCATATTTCTTATTTTTATGTTTTTGAGAATGCATATAAAGTCAATAGAGTTCGTAAGAAATTTGTGAGCACTGATATCTTGTTAAGTCTTTTCTCGTGTGATTGTATTTAACTGCGCATAAATCATTTTAGGAAAAAAATCACCTTTGGTTCTTTGCTTTTTGATAAAGTTTTAACTTTACCATTTAAGTATTATTTGAAATAAATTTATTTCCTAATTTTTAAAAACATATAATATTACTTAGCAATTTAATTGTATTTGATTTTTTAATAGACGTATTTAAGTAACATCTTATTTAATTAAAATATTTTAGAATGTCTAATTACATTATTTGTTTCTTTTTGTTCACTTTCTTCTTCTTTAGCAAGACACCTTCCCCGAAACTTCTTCATCCTTCCCTCTCTCACTTGATCTTCCGCTCTTTCCTCCTAACCTGTTCTTTCTCAACCTCTTCTTCCTGTTACCGGACTTCCTTCTTCTTCCCCTCATCAAACAAAGAGCTTGGTACCAAATTGCTCACCTCAATCCAACACCAATTCTTCCTATCATCATTGACTGGACCAGATTGACTTTAATTTCAAGTCTATATTGTTGAAAACATATAACCACTGTCTATTGGTGATCTCACTTGAGCATACAACGAATCAATGATAAGGTAAAAGAGAAATACAGAGATTTTCGGTAAAATAGGAGATAGGAGAGAGAAGGAGAAACAAAAGAGAGAAAGAGAAACAAAGGAGGGAAGAGAAAAAATCCATATAATTAAATATTCAAAATATTTTAATTATATAGAATGTCAAGTTAAACGTCGGCAAAAACATTTATATTAAAAAGACAAACAGAATTAGTTTAGTAATTAGCATTATATGATTTTTGAAAGTTAAAAAATAAATTTGTTTTATATAAAATTTGAGAGATAATATTAAAACTTCTAAGAAAGTTAAAGTATCCAAAGTATATTTTTATTATTATTTCACATCAAAACATTACATTTTTAATAGAAATAATAAAATAATTTACAAAATTTTGTATTGATACTAGTAAAATTAAATAAGAAAACAAATCGTTGAGCCCAAAAAAACAATTGAACCGTATAAAGTGATACCCTTTTCTTTTTCTTTTATTTTTTCCTACAAAAAAGAATCGCATCACGAAATAGGAATGGAACAGTAGAATACTAGTCTGGCTAATGGTTACGATGGGCCGTCCGAGAACCCCGTCCGAGTTGAAATAACCAGGTCAACGCTTGTCTCAAGCTATGACGTCACTGTCCACGTCATCCCCAGCACGCGTCCCATCTCTTTTCTTTTCCCATGTCTTTTAATTTCTAATTTTTTTTTTGGTCCTCCTTTTCTCTGTGTCTCTCATAAATAACTTCCCACACTGGCCTATTTTGTTCATGCCTCACTTTACTTCACTCACTCCCAATTCTGCTAAGCTTCAATCATCCCACATCACGCGCCATGGATACTTACTCCAACACCACCACATTCTCACCCGCCGCCGACTTCCTCTTTCATTTGCCGTCGCCGGACTCACTCCTTCCCTTAATGAACTCCGCTTCTCAATACCACCACCTCATGCCGGACCAACTCGCCATGAAAGATCTGGACTCGCTCTCGCAACTCAACTCGGAGATGAGCCACAACAGCTGTAGCAGTGGCGGGAGTAGCTACGGCTCTCCAAGTTACGGAACTCAGCGGCCTGGTTTGATGCAGAGGAGCGTTAGTAGTCATTCGCTTCTGAAGAATGGGGTCCACCACCCTCTTTCGGCACGGTTTGCCGACTTGTTGGAGTCGGAGAACGGTCCGGTGCGTAGAGTTTACAGTACTGGTGATTTGCAGGTCCTTTCTAATTCTCCATGTGATGTGAACTTTCACCTTGTCATACTCTGTTTTTGGTGTTAACTGCCGTGATCAGCTGCTTCTCGGTTCATGCACTACTCTGTGCCCTGAGGAACTTTGTTCACCACGCCATGCCCTCCAAAAATTCATATTTGTGTTTAATGCAGAAAATACATGTTTTTATAATTATCAAATATATTCATGCATGATCTAATTTCACTAATTCTATTAATTTGAAAAACAGAGATTTGTTTTATACCATACAGGAGTTAAACATAATTTTTTTTTTTTTTTACAAATTACCTTTTGTCGCAAGAAATGTAAGCTAAGAGTTTTGCTTGTTTAAATTATTTCAATTTTTCTTAATTTGATATTGTGATGTTTGATTCTGTTTTAATTTATTGGTGTAGAGAATTAATGCATTGCAACATAGTCGGCAATCAGATAGTCCGTTAAGCGAAAGTAGTATGATCATAGAAGGAATGAACAGAGCCTGTCGATATAGCCCGGAGGAGAAGAAGGTGAGAATCGAGAGATATAGAATCAAGAGAAATCAGAGGAACTTCAACAAGAAAATTAAGGTTTACTTCTCTTTGTCTCCTTCAAGCTTTATTTCTATTGTTCCTCTTAATTTGTTTGAAAATTGACTTGCCCAACACTGATTAAGCATCTTGAACGCTAAAATATGTCTTAAATGGAATTATTAGCATAAAAAATATTAGAAGAAAAATATGAGAACTCATGGAAGTGTTGAAAAGAACTACAATCCACCAAGGATGGACAAACTTGGCGTCAAAGTGCAAGAGAAATTTGTTATATTTCAATGAATCAAATCCATCGTAAAGATATATTGAATTTATATGTATTATTATATTTATCTTTCTTCGTATTCACAATAAATTAAATTCGCGTGAAAATTTTTCCAAGTTCAAGGAACCTACACAAGACTAGAATAGCCCATAAAAAACCCTTTTGAAATTTGCTTCCTGAAATCTCATTGAAATCATAACCAAAGTTGAAGTAAAATTTAAATATACAGTTGACAAATAATCTTTTTGACAAATCCTCATTAAAATACGAGTGACATTTTCACTTTAATAGGAGAGCCAGAGTTTGCTGCCCACAGTCTTTGCACAATAATGACCTGTTGACACACAAAAGACAAAGTTTGAACTAGTTTTGATTCCTTATTGTAGTGTATTGCTACTGTGAAGTATATGAAATTCTTCCCAAAGATTTGTCTTGTTCTTTTAAGCTTGCTATTTACTAGGAACCTCCATTACTGTGAAAATCTTAAAAGATCATTTAGGACGTGTGAACAACCATCCTTCATGTTGGTGTCCAACGTTGTGTACTGTGGCTGTAATGGTCCACCACTACACTATTCATCAACAATGTGTTAATAGTAAAAATGTTTACTCAGCTTGTACTTATCACTTTGTTTGCATCTATATCATCTGATTAGGTGTCCATGTTTTAGTCTGTTATTTTCAATTGAAGCAATCAAGTTCCTGTAAATTTAGTCTAGTTTTTACATAAAAATTAATCAATTTAACTAGATATGATAATATGTCATATAAGAAGTTCTTGTTACCCAGAAAATTGTCATGTGACATGTGACATATCTTTATATAAATATCAACATCATCATTAAAATGGAAGGTGAAATCTTTTGTATACATGCAGCACATGTCATATGACAATTTTCTTGACCTCTTTAACTCCTTATATGACATTATAATCTTTGGTCAAACTAGTTAACATTCATTTCAAAATTAGACTTGTCTCAATTACTTTGAAAACAGGAGACTAAACTATAGCATTATGTACATGCTTGGCTGTATCAATTTAAGTGTTTATTAACATGAGATTTTCTTCAGTATGCTTGTAGGAAGACATTGGCAGACAGCAGGCCACGTATCAGAGGAAGATTTGCTAGGAATGGAGAAATTGAAAAGAACCCTCCGGCAGTTGAGTGGAGTCAAATTGGTGGAGAGGAAGAAGACGAGGAGGATGAAAATTGGGTCAATTTCTTTGATAACTTGGTTGCTGCAAATCTTCTTGAGAAGCCACAAGATGATTCCACCTTTGGTCTATTGTTTTAGGATAAGTTCAGTGTAGCCACTACTACTAGCTAGTTAATTGGCTTTCTTTCTTTCCTTCTTTTAAGTATTGTGGAACACTTTAGAAGAAGAAAGTAGGTGATGTAAATATGGTCATTTTCAGTCTAGGATGTGACCAAGTGGAATTTTTAACTTAATCTAGGGTAAAGTTTTTGACTGCCCTTTTATCTTTTTATAGACTCTACATGAGCAGCAATGTATTACTTGGAATGAATCAATAGCCAGTTGTACTTGTTTCAATAAGATAATGTTTATAAAGTTTATGTTCTATATCTTTTTGTTGATATATACATGTAGACACACACTGTACAGATAACAGAGGTAAGAGGGAGGTAAAAACGTTGGTGGTGACAATCACTTGCACTATTTGTGTGAGTGATGTACCTCAAATGACTTATTAAATGGCTTATAAGAGAATGCACTCTGGAAGGGACACAAACCCCCCTCCCAAATTGAATTTTCTTTGCAATTTTAGTATAATTTTTTTTCAAAATTTTAAATTAGCCTTCGATATAATAAAATAATATCATATTAATCAATTTAAAAAAGTTGAATATACTAACTTTCGAACTCATGTAAAAAATGTCAATAAAAAAAAAGATATGAATAAAAATAAGAGTTTAAGTGTAAAGATAGGTAATTAAAACTATTCTTATCAATTTATCCTTCGCCTAATCATTTAAATTCCTCCTGCATTTTAAAATTATATAGGAAAATCATCTCTCACAAATTGCAACCTCACGTTTGCAAGACAATTTTATTGTGGAAGTACCAACATCCTTCAAGTTGAGCCAACAAAGACATTTCACTTGACAAGACATTATTACCACTCTAAAGGTTTCGAGCACGAAAGCAGCGTGAAGGGGCAAACCAATAGCTTCTTGGTCATTTCCCATCTCTGTCATGGCTTATTTATGTGGTGCTGAGGATATTGCGATGGTTCTACTACAACTATGGTTTTATGGATTATTGGAGATAAATCTGTTTGTGATGCTCAAAGCTATGAAAAGGACTACAACAGGTCAAAAAGCGCGGAAATTGAAAGGCACGAAGCCAAAGTCATTTGGAGGTTTTTAACTTGATTGGGATATATGAGATGTATTTTTGCTCTCGAAGTGTATATATCATGCTTTGTTACGTATTTAAAAAAGTTTGTATTAAAATATTTTTATTAGTTTTATGAAAATTTTATATTAAATATTGTAATTTTTATATAAAAATAAAATATTTTTAATTTTTTATAATGTTAAATAATAAAATTATAATTATATATATATATATTTATTATACATCAAATTTTTATACATTTATAATTTGTATATAAAAATTATAATATTTTATATGAAAAATATAATATCTATAATTTTTAAATTAAATTTTTATAAAAGCTCGTAAAATTTTTAAATATGTGGAAATATAACCTATAATTATATTCAAGAGTCAAAATTAAAGTCTTTTCGAGATGAAATTTTAAAAGTATTCAAGAATCAAAATCAGAAACTTTTCGTAGTGTTATTTAAGGTGAATTAAAGACGGAAGACAAAAATCCTGACACTCTTAATATTGCAACAGCACCCATAAAAAACAAAAGACAAAGTTCACACTTGCACGCAGTAGTCAGAAAAGTCATGAAAAGATAGCCATTCAGTTTGAAGTTATCTCGAATCTGGCTGCAAAATCTCCCTTTCATACTCAAGTGCCCAAATTCTGAAGTCATTATTAGCTTTGAGACGGCACAAGTTCAATTTTTATTTGTCTTCTGGGTCATCACATTTACAACCACTTGTCTCGAAAATAATTGCTTCAGTTTAAGAAATCAAAGATTCTTTAGAAAACATTTCAATGATTACTGTTAGTTTGTTTTAATTTGGAATTTTGGTATTGGATACTTGAGGATCCGAGTTTAACCAAAGAAAATTGACTTTTTTCCAAAGCAAGAAGCATCCAATATCAGATTTTGAACCTGTGATCCAGTGTCGCCAAGACAATATGTCAAACTGGTAATTGACACCTTTATTTCATGTCATTTGATATGATGTATTTAGGTGTGAAGCTAAATAGATATATATGAAGAGATTTGTTTAAAATTTTATGAAAAATTTTAATTTTTAGAGGAATTACATATAATTAATTTTTTTTTAAAAAAAATTCATATATGTAAGGGAAATTTTCTAATTTGAAAAAATTTGTGGGTATAAAGCACCCACCTAGGAGAGACCCCTCGTCCCCAAGTACATCTGCATTGTAAACGTGTTACTTGCAGCGGACATCGATAGTACGCTATTTTGACTCAGCTTAATTGGTGGGAGTGGAATGCAAAAAGAAAAACATATTAACATTAATTTTCTTCTATAAATTTGTGGAGTAGAATGTAAATTTTTTAAAATAAAGATATAGAGAATAAATATTTTTAAATTTTAAAAAAATATATAATATAATTTCGTGCGTTAATTTATTGTGCTTGTTCACGTCATGGTTATCATAGGCCTAATGTAAACATTGTCAAATTAATGTTTGTTGATAGATAATTCGAACTCAATAGTTTAAGCCATTAGTAGAATGCAGATACACTAAATATTTTAAGGTAAAATGTGTTTTTCTTCTTCTAATTTTTACTTGAATTTTAATTTTATTATGTATATTTTATTTGAATTAATTTTACCTTTTAATTTATAAATCAACACAATATTTAATATTTTATAAAGTAGACCGCGATTTCTTAGATGAAAAACTTGTACCAGAACTATAATAGATCATTAATTAGGATTATGACAGATTGTGACCAAATTAAAAATTGAATATCTTCTGGTTTAAGAAAATAGGTTTCAAATTTATCACTATTTTCATGCAAAATTAACACACATGAATTTATTATGTCTTCATTACGGTGCTCCTACTATAGAAATGGTATCCAACTTTCCTAGTTGCACTTGTAATGAAGTTTAAGAATTCATGACAAAAATATGACATTTGAAACTCATTTTTTGAAATAAAAAGATTTAAAATAGTAAAGTTATAATATAATTAGTGGTTCGTGTTAATATAATCAATTATTGTTAATTCATATAGATTTTTTTCTGTTTGAAAAATAATCCAATATACTAAATGACTGATATTAAATCAATTTCAAAAGTCCAAAAAATAATATTTATAAAATTAAAAATTTTTCCTTGCTCAATTCAACAGTTGAAAGTTTGAAGGTAGAAACTGAGAAAGGGTACATACGTGTAACTACAAAGATAGCAACGCCAACACTGAAACTTGTTAGAAGAACTACAAACGAGCAGAGAACACAATCCTAAGACTTAAACAAACACAAACTATAAGAGGAGGTTGGTACAATGGCAATTAAATCTCTTACAACTCCTGGCGGTCGATGATCTACGCATGTTGTTGCTTCAAATAAGAGACATAAATAAGTTGTAATTTACTTCCCAGTTGAAGTGTGGTCTGAAGAGAAAAAGCTGAGTTCAAACTTTGGTTCTTTGGGGTTCAGCTAGTAAATCCCTTTGGTCTGGAAATGATTGCCTGTAAAAACGTTTTATGTTGCTTTGAAGCACTGTAAGTATCAGCAATTCTTCGAAAATGATACCGTTTTTAGAAACAGTTTTTCGTTTTTATATTTTTAAAAATAAAAAAAAATTATTTGAATAATTATTTTTGTAATTAATTTTTTAAAAAATAAGAAAAAGAAAACACAAACAAATACATCAAAAAAATATTTCAAAATTATTTTTGTTTTTCTGTTTTTAAACATATATTTTAAATTATTTTTTAAAAACTGATTACAAAAATAGTTATTTAAACAAAAAATTTATTTTTAAAAATAAAAAATTGTTTTTAAAACAATAATCAGTGTGAGCCTAATCTTCTGATTTTTTAAACATGGATATAGTCCCACTTCACTTTCTCTCTTGGTGCAATTTACCCCTAATAAAGTCAAAGAATTTATGATATCATGTGCAATAACGCCTCAACATTATAAATCAATTCCTAAATCTTTACCTACGAAATATTTCTTATTAAAGGACAAATGCTAAAAGTTTCATGAATCGAACCTCTGCTTGGCACCTGGCGACCTTTATGTAAACTAGAAAACATTCCTTCTCTCTCACATCTTTTTGCTAAATCTATGTTTCCCGGAGTTTGAATTAAAGTCCTTGTTTTCTTTTAAGTTGTTATTATAGCAGGCAAAGCAGCCTCCTCGTTTTATATCATTAACTTTATATATTGCTCTTTTATTTTATTTTATTTTATATTATATTATTTCTGGAGTTAGAAACTCAATCATTCACTAAACTCAGGTTACATTTTCTACTTTTCATCACTAATCATTACTTAGAAGCCGTACATGTTACAATAACGAGTTGAGTGTTTTAAAACGACATTTTTTTTTTTATTATAAAGTTTAAAAACGACAATTATACTTTGAGGAATGATGAGATTCTGAATCTAAGTTCTTCTCAGAGGCAGGGGCTAAAAAGCTATAGCTTCCGAGGGAAGGACGGCCCTAGTCATCTTTGTCTCCCGGTGTTGTGTTAGCCGCTTGGTTTGTGGGCGGCATTTTTTTCATATCTTAAATGCAAATTAAAGATATGAAAAGTAAAATCCATCAACAACTAACAAAGCTTTCATATTGACCCCTTTTTCTCTTCATTTTTCTTATAATTTTGACAATTGAAAAGAAAAACACAGGATTCTAGATAATCTAGAGATCGTTTTGGCTAATAATCTTGTTAAAATTTTATGATTTTCTTAAGAGAATACAACAAAGGGCAAAGGGGTATTATTTAAGAAAAAGGTTGCAACAACACAAAAGGACAACTGAAAAAATTAAATAAAATATAATTTTTTTTACTGAGTTATATTTTGTTACACCTTAAAAAAAATTACATCGATATATAATATTGTAATTTATTTTAGAAATCAAAATATTTTAAAAAAAATTATCAAATTTTTTTCTATATTTATTAAATATAAAATATATATAATTATATTTTTTATATTTTATATAAAAATTATAATTTTTATAATTTTTTTGTTAAATCTTCGTGTAAATTCGCTTACTTTCTAAAGATAAATCATAGCAAAACCCTTTTTTTCCTATAAACAGAAAAAGAAGCAATGTTGATAAACTAAAAAGTTGTGAAGAAGGCAAGGCATTAGATACCATCGGTCAATAAACAAAAGAGTAATTTTATTTTTTAAGAAATTGAATGTTTTTATTAGTATATTATTTATTTTTTATTTTTTTTAAATTAATAATTAACAGTGCTTTCATACTGATTCCTTTTTCTCTTCACTTTTCTTATAATTTTGACAATTGAAAAAGAAAAACGCAGGATTCTAGATATACTAGAGATCGTGTGGCTAATAATCTTGTTAAAATTTTATGATTTGCATTAGAGAATACAATGAAGGGCAAAGGGGGATTATTTAAAAAAATGATTGCAACAAAACAAAAGGACAACTAAGAAAATTGAACAAAATATAATTTTTTTTATGGATTATACTTCGTTAAAATGTATACTTTTACAATTTTTCATAGAAATCAAATTTTTTAAAAAAAAATTATTAAAATTTTTATGTATTTATTAGATGTAAAATGCACATTTATAATTTTTTTATTTTATATCAAAATTACAAATTTTATAATCTTATGTTATAGTTTTCATGAAAATTTATAAAAAATTTTAAACATATATCGAAACAAAATCCTTTTTTACCTGTAAACAGAAAAAGAAGCAATGTTGATAAACTAAAAGGTTGTGAAGAAGGCAGGGCATTAGATACCATCGGTCAATAAACAAAAGAGTAACTTTATAAGAAATTTTATTTTTTAAGAAATTGAATGTTTTCATTAATATATTATTTATTTTTTAATTTTAAAATAAAATTAATAATTAAATGAAAAAAAATATTATATTTTTTAAAAAATATAACTCCTCGTAAAATTATGTAAAAGAAATTACCTGAAAAAATTACTCGGAAGGCAAGAGGCTGGGGTCCTAGCATTAAAGCTGACTATAAAACCAAAGGGAGATTACTTTGCTTCCCCTTGGGTTGGGACGCAGAAAACCACACCGCTTGAAGGAATGACCGATTATGAACCCTACCCATAAACAAATGCATAAATAAATAACAGATGGATAATGGATGGCATGATCATAAGCTACCAAGCTATAAATGCAACACCTAGAAAAGGCTGTAATGTGAAAAGCCTTTGTCAATGATATCATGACTCTTGTTGATTACACAAAAAAGGACCCAGGAGGGACCTCTTGTGGAGTATTGTAACACCGCAAACACATGTGCCTTTGTAGGAAAGAGTGAAAGTGAGACATTAAATTCCTTGAAAATTCAACAGCACATGCCCAGCAATATCCAACTGCTGCTGTACTAGGACCCAGCAGCGGTAGTAACCCTCTCCTCTTTTTTCTTTAACACTCTCTTTTTTCTTTAACGCTCTGCTTGAATGATAGAAGAGAAAGGAAGAGAAAGGAAAGAAAGATGGAAAGAATGGAAGATGATTTTCTGTTGATTGATTGAGGAAAAATAGAGAGGAAAGGAAATGGAAAGAAGTGCAATAAAAAGTGATTTAAAAAATAAAAATAATAATATAAAATCATAAGATTATATAATACATGATTAAAATATACAAGTATTATAA
>JANHAO010025549.1:0-11321 GCA_026873985.1 Saraca asoca
AAGTATTTCCTTTTTGCAAAAATGTATTATTAATATTACTTCACCAAAAAGTTTCGAAGGGAAAATATTTTTCTTCATACTTTTTGCGTTTGGCCCTTTCTTGGAAAGAGAAAGGTGAGTCCAGCCTGGATTTTTTATTTTTTTGGGTCTGACATCCTGGTTTGTACATCTGGCTTGACAGCAACCTTCTCTAATGCGTTAAATTTGGCCCAAAAAAATCATTCATTACGAGAAAATAGCCCACGTAAATCAATTGCTCAATCTCTAATGGTGGTTGCCAGACAGTGATACATTACCACCTAGCCCACCTAACATTAAGTGGGCCTACTATAAAGGCCGACTTATGGTTTGTAACCTTAGCAATAAGAAAATTGGTTAAAAAAAAAAAACACTGACAGGTTTGCTTTTATCGATTGCTTAACATAAAATAAATCTAAGTTTGTAGTGAAAATGAAAAAAATTGAATTTTATAGCAATAAAAATTTACAAATCTTAAAAAATAAATCAATTATATTCTTTAAGTATGTACATAAACATAATCCTTCTATAAATATTTCAACGCCTTTCATTTTCTATCAGAATCTGAAATATGAAAACCGTGGATTGTTTGGGTGGCGATTGAAGGGGACAGGGAAGACAACACATTCGTTAGAAAAAAAAAGAAAGCAAGTCACGTGAAGGCACGTGAGGGGGTCGCGTGCCGGCAGGCCACGCTTTATGTTACAGAAAAAAGAGGGGCCCACGTGGGGCAGGTGTCTGTTGGATTCTGCAATACTCAGATTTAGTAGTGATAATTTTACTGACATTTTGTGTCAGTAAGTTATTCGAGCCCTCACGCTCAGACATGTGCAGTGTGAAGGGTGAAGCCTTTTTTTCTTCTTTTTATTGTGTTGTATCTGTTTTCCTGTATGCAGACAAATTAGATGACGTGGACCATTATTTTTTTTATAAAAATCATAACTTACTTGATCCAATTTAATTTAATAATAATTAATTATTATTAATAATTTTAAAATAATTGATTACATATAATTTAATTTATATTACATATTTTTTTATAATTAATTGTATATAAATTAATTTTTTAAATGATGTATAAAATTTATTTTTTAATATTAAATTATTTAAAAAATAATAAAAAGAGAAAATAAATTTTTTTATTCTTATCATATGAATAAGAGCGGATTTAACTCTTTTAATTTGTATTTTATATTTAATATTTATGAATTATCATATTTTTTTAAAAAATTCAGTTATTTAAAGAATAATTTTAAATTCAATTAGCTTTTAAAGAATATGATTAAAATTCAGCTATTTTTTTGAATAGGACAATAAAAATAAAAATAAAGATAATATAAGCAGAAATTTTAATATTTTTTTATAATCTCAATTAAAATAAAAGTTACTTTAAATAATTTCTAATTTATAACTATTAAAAAAATTTAATAATATAACTATATATCTTCAAAAAATTATAATAAATTGTCAAACCTATAATTAAATTTTAATTATTATATTAAACAAGCACAAAATATTTTGAAATTTGGACTAAAATTCCAAATGCAACATCCCGGAAGTGTAAAGTATTAATTTATCCATTTTCTTTGCTTTCTCAAATCTCAAGTGCTTAATTTTTCTTGAAGTTTACTGTATAAAAAATTTACCCCATATTTATTCAGTCCACCTTTACATACATGCTATATCATTGGGTTACTTAATTTTGAGTATAATTAGTAATTAATAATTAATTTAAAAATTGATTAAAAATAGATTTATTATATATTTGATGAAATTTAAAGATTAATTATATAAATTTATTTTTATTTGAATGATATATAAAGTTCTGTAATGTATTAAAATTGACAACAAAATAATTCCAGCAGAAGTACTTATTTTATGAATTTATATTGTTTTTGAAAAAACCATAAATGAATTTAAAATTAATAAAAAAATATATCTTCTTTATTTGTGCTATTTTTAAAATAAAATATCCAATTTTCTTATAATTGAAATAGGTTATATTATTCATAAAATAATATTTAAAAAATTTTATATTACTGAATAGTGATTAGAAAAATATATAAGTGAGGTTAATTAACTTATAAATTGATATTTTTTTTGTTTAAACTTCGATTAAACAAAATAAATATAACTTTTAGTTCAATTGGAGATTTGACACACTCACAACACATTCATTGTCAAACAAAGACAAGCCGGAATGTTAAGTAAGAATAATGAATTATTAAATACTAAAAAAACCTAAGAATATTAAAATTATTGATTTGTGGCAGACACCAACGATCAATCCTAGGGTGAATCTGAACCCAGTTTTCCAGTCCATCTGACACAATTTCTGTCTGCTGCCGAGCCCTCCAATTCTTCCCTCAGGTTTATCCATTTACAGTCTCTCTCTCTCTCATAATATGGATAATTAATTCCATATACTTGTACATACAAATATTTCAGATCAAATATAAAATATAAAAAAAATAAAGTCTTAAAATAAAAATAATGATCAGACACTGAAAGCTCATTGACTCGGTAATCGTAGGAAGTTCAACATGTATAACTTTCAACTCTCTCAAATCTATCTATTAAGTATTTGGTTAATATTATAATTAAATTTTCATTATTTAATTAATTAAATATTTGATTATAATATTGTTTTAGAAATAGTAATTATATTTTAATATAGGCAATAAATTAATTAAATAAAAAATTATTTTACATGATTTTTCTAATTGATGCTATAAAAAGATTAAAATTTATATTTTTATTATTTTTATTTTTCTTTTTTTATTATCATTATTCATTATCAATAATTATAGTTATTTTTTATTTATTATATTTTTAATAATTTAATATTAAAAATAGTTTTATATATAATTCAAATAAAAATATATTATTTATGATTGATTATCAAAAATTATTATCACATATAAAATAAAATTTTTATAATAACTATTAAAAAATTAATTACATTTATAATAAATTATTTCATCTAGTATCAAACAAACCCTAACAATGATAAAAGGGAGACATTTGGTCGGCCTTCTCCTTGTTATTATCCTGTCTTTTATTGCGTTGCCATCTTAAATGGCTTAACCCTGTTGACCGTTGAGTGCAGGCATCTTATTTTGTCTTTTACCCCTTGGAAAGAAAAAAAAATAGAGGAAAGAAAATAAAAAAAAATTGGAGAAAAAAAATAAGAAGAAAAGAAATGTTAGTTTTATTGATTGGTTGGAAAGAAAATAAAAATAAAAAAAAGAAACAAAATAATTTTATTAATTGGTTGAAAAGAAATGAAAGAAAAGAAAAAAGAATTTTTTTTTTCTTTGCTTGTTTGAATAAAATTTTTTTCTTGCACAGCTTCTCAAGTTCAGTGACTACTTATTCATTATTAGCAATAATCTTATATGGGTCATAAGGATTATGAGCTTCCTGAAGCTGTAGATAAACTAATTTCAGGGCTGAAACTGAATAAAAAATCTTCATAATATTCAAACTACCACAAAAATCGTCTTTCTTTGTGACTTTTATGGGTTGAAGATGGATTTTCTCAACATAGCATTTGGTCTCCCCACTTGAATCACTGTTGTTTTCACTCAGAGGAGCGTCGTTATCAATGGGTTTGTTAAGGTGACGGAGATTGGGGATTTCAGAGGAAAAGACCCAAATGGATTTGAATTTACAAACTTTGGCAAACTTGGATACAATATTTGATATATTGGAGTTAGGTATGGAGGATTAGCAATTGCACAATCCATTCCCAAGTGAAGATCAAACCTTGAACTCATGCAGATGGATCTAATAGTGATCCATGCTTAGAGAAAAAAAATTCAAAAAATGTGCAAAATATTGAGAAAGCAAACACAAATAATTGATCAAAATGGGTTTGGTTTTAAACCCACATAGCTTAAATTCCAAAACCTAGCAAGAACTGGGATTCCAGGCAAAATGCCTTAAACCCTTGTACTAGGGGCAAGTAGCATCCCATATTCAAAATAAAAAAAATACATAAACAGCAACAGCCAAAAAAAATGCCAAAATGGCTTGCAACCCAAATAATAATATCAAATTCAGCACAAAAAATTACGCATTCAGATTGAAACTAGTCAACAAAACAACAAAAGCTAGAAACTTTTTGTCATCTTTTGAATAAAAACACCAAAACAGCTAAGCCCACTTGATGTTTAGATCAGCAAGCAGAGGAAGCAAATTGGAGGAAGCAGGACCAGAACCAGCAAGCAGCAGCCACAACCCAGCAACCAAAGGAAGTAGATCGGAGGAAGAAGGACTAGCAGGAGGAAGTAGCGAGTAGGAAACACAAGCTAAAGGAGGAAGTAACAAGCAGGAAGTAGGAGCTGAAGGAGGAAGTAGCGAGGTAAGCAATGAATCAGATGGGCAAGCAGCAGACCAGCAGTTAGGAGGAGTAAGAAGCAGCTCAGCAAGCAGAATTGGGGAGTTTTCTACTCATTTTCCATGCACAAATGGGCAGAAAAATTTTGGCGTGGGATCCACACATATTTTTCTAGCTATTTTTTTCCACTTGTTTGCCATCCTCAACCAAGCAGGTGCAAAAACGATTCTTCACCCAAGTTTTCTGCTAAAATTTTCTTTCCCCTCCTTTTCTACTCTACCAAGCATAGGGTTATAATGTTGCCATGCAAAATGACTCACATTGTTGACCGTTAGGTGCAAGCCTCAAGCAAGTGACGATTGCTGTAAAAGGTGGGATTTTCTATTTACCTTCTTAAGATTTTTTTTGATATTTAATTTGAGTAATGCATTTTAAGTGAATTTTGTTTATGTTTTAATACTAACACAAATTACAAAAATAATATTATTAAATAAATTATTGATGTGCTAATTCAGTTAACCAAAAAGTCAAGAAACCCTAAACTGCAAATTGAGAGTATAAAAAGAGAGAGAGAGAGAGAGGAAGAATAGGGAAACACCAGAAGTTTTTAACATGGTTCGGCCTGGTACAATGCCTACGTCCATGGTTGTTTATTTCTTAGTATTTTTGTTAAGTGTTTATATGTGTTGGTTGTATCATCCTTCTTTCTTGTACAATGATTTCAATTCCTATTTATAGTTGTTGGGTTCTTCAATGTTAATGCAGTTCAAAAAAGGAAAAGAGTGATGTATTGATTTTGCTTTATGAGTTTCTATGAAAATAGACAATTAATTAATCCTACAAGATGATTCCTACAAAGTGGATTCCTGCAAGTTGATCCCCTCTCAGGTTTAACCATAGTGAGCTTCTGGATGATGGTTGGGAAGATGTGTTTCGATCTGCAGGTTAGAGCTTATCCTCAATGACCTAAAGCTACACGTAAGGTCGCTTTAACCTTTGCTGACTAGCAATCTGAGTTCACGTTTGACGACCTGATGAGTTGCTCTAACGACCTCAATCTTGGATGAACTGAACCTTTTCCAATTGGACTTGTCCATTGGGCTTTTGCCAGCCTATTCATATAGTTCCAAAAATACTCACAATATAAGCATTTGATGAAAGATAAATATAAGTGCAATAATATTTTTATAAATATAAAAAAAATTATATTATTTCTTATTAAACAATCAACATCTACATTCAATTTTACCAAGACAACATAAATAATCAATATAATTCAAAATAAATTCAATTTTTTTATTATCTGTTATATGAAGGGATGTATATTAGATGTCATTTTTTTAGGAATTGATGTAGATGGACAAGTCGCATATTAAATGTCATTTTTTAATTAGGAACTAACATAGATATATAATATTATACTTCAATTTTAATATAAATAAGTGATATTTAAAGTCTCCTCATACTATAAAAGGCCAATGTGACCCCAGAACTCTTATTAACTAGCATACTATTTGCTTTTGGGAAGAGGAATTTGCAAAGTGGGCACAAGAATTCTAATTCACAAGTTAAACAACTTAAATATATTTGGAATGATTGTTTAAGTTGAGGAATAGAATTCATGTGCTCTCACTTTTTAAATTCCTCTTCCCAAGTAAGCAGTATGCTCATAAGAGCAATAATTACAAGCATTGTTGCTTAGTATCATTATGCTCAAGCTTACTTTGAAGGTTTGTAATTTATTTTTTCCTTTTTTTTTTCTCTTTTTTTATTAGTTTATGTATAAATGATCAACTTCTGTTTTCTTTTACTCTTTAAATAGGATATATGCATTGATCTTTTAAACAAGAGGATGATGGGTGTACTTGATATGTCTATGTTGTCTTGTAGATTGCCTTTTGTTATTATAAGCAATCCTAAAAGTTTCAACAATTTAATGTTAGTTTGTTGCAATCAACCCTATAGCTTAATTCAACAATAATGTTTCTATCCCAATTTTCTTTTTAATGTTTTTGTAAAAATGTAATTTAGAACATATTTGTGTAATTTAACAAAAAAGAGTTAATAGAAACAACATCGATTTTTTTAACATAAACTATCGTCTTTAACACAATTCGAAGAATTATGACTAGCAACAAAATTCTATTTTTTAAAATATTAATAGCAAAGACGTTGGTTTTTTTATCAAAGACTTACATCTTTAACACAATTTGAAGAAATTTTTGAAGTAATTAAATATTATTTAATGAGTAAAACAATTAAATTATTGAAATATCACATAATGAAAAAAATAATTCAAGTATTTAAATATTATTTAATTGATAAAATTTTTCAGAAAATAGTTAGCCTTAGGTAAATTATGTGTGAAAATGTAATAATATTATTATCCAAAAAATAAAATGGATAAAATTAATTAAAATAATTTCAAATAATGTGATATCATAAATACGTTGAAAGTTAATATATTGGTTGTAGTAAAGAACCAATGTATAAATAAAATGAAAAAAATTTCAAAAATTCAAATAGAAATAATATGAAGTGATAGTGGTATTTTTGTAAATATGATAAAAATTAATACGTCGATTTTAATTAAAAAAAAATCAACGACTTAAGATAAAAAAATTGATGTCTTAAGTTTTATGTTAATTTTTTATGGCAACTGACGCAGATGCATGAGAATAGACATTTGTTTCTTCTTAATAACGGACATCTAAAGTTTAGGCTTCTTATGTAACAAGTCAGTTCTTCTCTTAATCTCATTTGCTTTCTCTTGTCTGAAACATTTATCTAATATCATTTTCAAACCCATGTTGATTTCTTTTTCACTATTTCGATTATCTTCACTATCTTAGATCATTGTATTTCAAGTCCATCTCTAATTGAGGTATGACACTTCATTCTTTTTACACTGTATTCGTTTCTTCCTTATCAAGTCATGTCGATTTTTTTTTTTACTTTTATTGCTTTATACTTTGTTAATGATTTGTATTTCCAGAGTTTAGTTTTTTTTCCTCTTTTATTTCTTAGTTTGATTATTGGAATTGTTTTCAATTATGGTTTATTTTTTTGGTTGTGTTTCTTGGTGTAAATTGTCTAATTATGCATGCCTTGTTTTGTATCACTTGGCAGGGTAGTTATGAATATGTCTAAGATTTTCTTTGTAATCTACATAGTAAAATCGAAACTTTGAATGCAATTATTTCACATTTAAAATCATTAACGATTGTTAAGACTGACAAAAATAATACTGAACTACTTGACCTTATAGCAATGATGAGTTTAGGTCGAACCATAGAGATTGGACATTAATTTCAATGAATTAACTATAGAAAATAGGGGGTTTGTGATTAACTAAATAGAAACTAAAATTAAACAAACTGTATTAATATAGGCAAATAGAATCAAAGGCACAAGGGGAAATCTAAGGAAAAAAGCTTCAATCCAACAAACTTTTGCAATTGATTATATGATTAATTATTGATACAAATATTTCATTTTTTCTTTGACCGCTTAGCTAAGAATTTAGTTAGCCCAACAACTAATTAATTCTTGCTAATTTCTCTTTAAATTAGCTAAATAAGTCCAGTACCTGATTAACCCTTATTATTGATCAATTGAGGTTCAACACTTCAACCAATTCAATAACAGCTTTAAGACTTGAAAATACCAAGACTAATTAACAAACTCATCATAGCACCAAATTCATTAATTACCCTTAATTTCCTAGATAATTGATCGGCACTAGGCACAATAAAAAATCCTATTGCTATTCAAGCCAAACAAACATAAATAATATTGATTATAAAAGTTCAGCTAGCAGTAAATCATAATAGACAATTAATTAAGTAGTCACATGTTGACAGTGAAATCCAGTTAACCAAAAAGCAAGTTCAGAAACCCTAAACTGCAAATTGGTAGTGTAAAAGAGAGAGAGATGAAAAGAGGAAGAATAGGGAGATACCAGGTGTTTTTTAACGTGGTTTGACTAAAGTCCAACGACCCCTACATCCACAGTAGTTTTTATTTCTCAGTCTGTTTTGCTGAGCAAAGTAACAGTACATTGTTGGCTTTATCATTCTATTTTATAGAGAGTTTCTCTACAATCCCTCCTCCCCCAGTACAATAATCTAAACCCCTAGTTATAGTTATTGGGCTATACAATCTTAACGTATTCCAAATAAGAAAAAATAATAAATTAATTACAAGTTAATTTCTGCAAGTTGGTGTTTGTAAGTTGGCCATGCAAGTTGGTCCCTTTTCGGATTTAACCACAGTGAGCTTTTTGGGAGATGGTTGAGGTGGCCTGTTTCATTCTGTGAGTTGGAGCTCATTGTCAATCGACCTGAGGTTACTATGAGCATTGTTGCCTAATGACTTGAGCTCCTGATGCCTTGGTTCAATGACCTTAAGCTGAGTCTTTTCTAGTTGGACTTGTTTGTTGGGCTTTTGCCAGCCCATTTGCATGGTTCTAAAAACACCCATAATATTAGCCCCTAGCTCTTAGTGCATTCTATAGACTGGGAGCTATAACCTGCTGGCAAAAGCTTACAATTGTAATCTGTAGTGTTGTCATTTGGACTTTTATCTTATTATTTTGTTAGGCCATTCATTTAATGCGCATTTTTGTTGTCGTTAGCGTGGTAGCCTTATTATTTGCTGGACCATTGGATTGAGGGCGCTTAATCAGTTTCTAAATCTTTTGATAAGGCCAGGTGAGCCATATAAGGCATAAAAAATCTTTTTCTTTCTTGTTCCTTAAAGTATGCTGATGGGTGCTTTGGCTGAGCCTCTTATGTTCTTGATGGTCTAAATCTTTGATGAGATGCTATAAGGCATGTATAGCCTGCTGCATAGGAAGTTCCCAAGGACAATTCCTCTATGAGGATTTTGGGAAGTTTTGTACAAATTTTATTTCTTCATGGTGATGCTGATGAATTAAGTTATTTCATCTTTGTTCTTTTGCCTCCTTGGGAGGAAAATAGGGAGGAGTTTGGGAGCAGGTTGGTCGATGATCGAGTGATGGATGGCTTGCTCTTTAGATATGTCAATTCCTTAGCCCACCAAGGGCTTAGCTTTCTAAAAGCTAGTTTTCCTCTTGGGAGATAATAGCTGTAGGATGATTTTGATTTGTATTTTTGAACCTCCATAGTACATTTACCTTGTTGAGCGAGGTTTTTAATGAATTTTTCATAATTTTCTTGCTTTTCTAGGCATGCCAAGTTGGAAGTTTAGTAGGTTGCAGATGACAACTTGTAAGTTAACATGAATAAGTTTCTGTGAACCATGACTTGATAAATATTAGATAAAATGAATGCCTAATAAGTCAATTGACCTTGGTTAGCAAAGCATTATGATTTAACAGATATTAGTCCAGTATTGAGTAGGTTGCAAATGATAACGTATAAGTTAATATAAATGGACCTCAACCAGTAAATCATGACTTAAAAGGATATGTGCTAAGTTGAATGGCCAGTAGATCGCATGAATGTGTAGTAGGAGCATAAATGTGGTGCTGAAAAGTAGGCCGCATGGATGCGGTGCCACACTAGCATGAGTGCTCAAATAGGTCACATGAGAGCTGTGCCTCAGATAGCACAAGTTGAGTGCTCATGTAGGTTGCATGAGAGTTGCGCCTCAGCTAGCACGACTTAAATGCTCAGGTAGGTCACATGAAAGGTACGCCTTAGCTAGCATGCCATGACAATGTATATTCATCAAGCAAGACAATGTATATTTGTCAGTTGACCATGACAATGTATATTCGTTAAGCAAGATAATCTATATTCGTTAGATTGACAATGTATATTCATCAAGCAAAGCATTGTATATTCATCAGGTCGTCTATGACAAGATATATTTGTCAAGCAAGACAAGCTATATTTGTCATGTTGAATATCTTTTCCAAATTAGAAGGATGAGTGTTTGCTTTTAAATTAGTAGGGTGAGAGCTCACTATTGGATTTGTGAAGCTTTAGCTCAATCGAAATACTAATCGATAAGCTATTTCCCAAGTCTTTCTTGATAAGGTGTGGGTTTTCCTAGTTTGGACTGTATCCTGCCACTGGCCTTGTGAGCTCTGGAAAGAATATGGTGCAGTGTGAGGCCATTGTTTTTGTAGTTTCAAACTTAGAATTTCCTGCATAATACTTTGCTAAAAATTTAACATAGATTAGTAAATATAGATATAAAAATATGAAGAAAAACTTGGGTGTTTTTATCAATTTCTAAACAATATGATAGGATTAGAATAGCTAGTCTATCCTGGCTTTCCTTATCACATGATTTTCGAGGTTATTGTTCTGACTCTTCTTGCCATTGCTCCTCTTTTTACTTTGGTTAGAGCTACTTGCCTTGTCCTTCTTTGGGCCAAAGGTCTCTTCCCACCTAATCTGTTTGGTAGTTTGTTCATAGAACTTAGTTAGATCTCTCACTGGAGACTTGCATATGCTTTTTATACAGCTTTTAATCCTTGTGAAGTCCCACTGAGATTGCTGTCAAGATACTTTCATCTAAGGGATTCTTTACGTCATTGACTTTATGTCTAAATCTAATGATGTAGTCTTTTAGTGATTCATTCTTCCATTGACAGAATGTTACGATGTGGCAAGATGGTGTGAGCTACCTTCTTTGTACTCTATACTGATTGAGGAATCTCCTTTGGCATTCTTCCCAATTGTGAATACTCCAAGCTGGGAGATTCCTGAACCATGTTCGAGGTATGTCTCTAAAAGTAGCCGGAAATACATGACACTTAACCAAAGGGTTGGTTGTTTGATGGTTCATTTGAACATTGAATACGTCCAGGTAATCACGGATTATAGGGATTTTAAATTTGTGGGGGAGAGGTGATAACATAATATTTGACACATTTATTTTCCCTCATACTTAGCATTTTAAGAGCTAAAATGTCATGTTTCCAGCTAAGTTAAGATGCATTTGGGATTTGGTGTCAATTGGTTCA
>JANHAO010025550.1:0-11322 GCA_026873985.1 Saraca asoca
CCAATTGCGAGATTCAGCCTTGGATGTCTTCATGATAGTTGTAGAGCTATGTCTTAGCTTTCCTACAAGATAAGAATCACATTAATTGGATAACCGTAGCTCAAGTTATAGCTAGAATATAGAAACTGCTCAACAAAGCCAAATACTACAGAATTTTGCATAATGATTCCAATTGACACCACATCATAAATATATAACAACACAGCTAAAATCAGTAAGTTTGGACCTTAAAAAACTTAGTGAGAGGACAATTAAATGAGTTAAATATTTTGTTATCACCAAATAATGTGAATTCGCCTTCAACAGCTCAAAGAATATCTCGGATGAGCACCACTTTTGTCCAAACTAAAAGAGGGTGAGAAACTAATTATCTACTTGAGAGTATCCAAGTATGCCCTTAGTGCTACCTTAATGTGAGAAGAAGGTGGAGCTCTGTTTCCAATTTATTATGTGAGCAAGAGACTACTGAATGTGAAGACAAGATATTCATCCATAGAGAAACTTGCCTACTGCCTAGTAATTGCATCAAGAAAGTTGGGACCCTATTTTTAGGCACATAGCATAGAAGTGCTTACATAGTTCCCTCTTAAACAAGTTTTACAAAAGACGGATGCTTCAGATTGATTACTCAAATAGGCAATCAAGCTAGCCCAATTCGATACTAAATATAAGCCTAGATCGGCAATCAAAGGGTAAGCTCTTACAAACTTCATTACAGAGTTCACTAGACCCATGCAAGAGGAAATAGAGACCTTAGAAGCTCTGTGGTGGGAACTATATGTCGACAGGCCATCAAGCGAACAAAAGGCTAGAGTAGAGGTACTTCTTATTAGTCTTGAAAGGCACAAGATCCTTTGTGTGTTAAGGTTTGGCTTCCAAGCCACTAATAATGAGATTGAATATGAAGCATTATTGGCTGGACTGGGATTGGCAAAAAAGGTACGAGTTGAAAGGTTGAAGATCTTTAATGACTCCCAACTCGTTGTTTGGCATGTGCAGGGAGAGTACGAAACCTGAGGGTCAAAAATGACCATCTACCTCTAAAAAGTCCAAGAATTGTTAAACTTCTTACAACAATATGAAATCAACTAGATATTGTGACCTAGAATGTGCATGCTGATGCTTTGGCTCGCCTGGCTACAACTGAAGATGCTGACTTCTTGGGGGCATTTCTAGTGGAATTTCTCTTGTCCCGGAGTATAGAAGAAAAGGATACAATAATGGTGATTGCCATGGCCAAAGACTCGTGGATGGGCCTGATTATTGACTACTTGCAAAATGACAGATTACCAGAGAACAAGCTCAAAGCACGGTGACTGCGAGCTCAAACGGCCAAATATTGCATCTATGATGATGTGTTGTACAAAAGAGGATTCTCAACCCCACTCCTAAGATGCATTGATGGCCAAGATTGTGACACCGTCTTGAGTGAAATTCATGCTCACCATTGCAGAAATCATGCTAGGGGGCTATCTCTAGCAGGGATTCTATTGGCCCATGATGAAGTGAGAATCTCATCAAGAAATGTGACAAGTGCCAGAGATTCACAAAGATCTCATGAGCCCTACCAGCCTACTTACAACAAATGGTCAATCCATGGCCTTTCATGATATGGGGCATGGACCTAATTGGACCACTTCCAATAGCTCATGGAAATTATAAACATGCAGTAGTAGTTGTGGATTATTTTACCAAGTGGGCAAAGGCAAAGGAGCTTACAAAGATCTTTTCTGCAAAGATTGAAAAGTTCTTATGGAATAACATTATTTGTAGATTTGGAGTCCCCCAATAGATTGTAACCAATAGTGGGACTTAATTCAATAGCAAGTAGTTCATCAAGTTTTGCAACAATCTCAAGATCACGAAAAGCTTCTTGGCTGTAGACTATCCACAGGCTAACGGGCAAGTTAAAGTTATTAACAAGATCATCAAATAGATCTTGAAGAAGAGGTTGGAGGCCAAGAAGGGAGTGTGGGCAAATGAGTTACTGAAGGTGCTTTAGGCTTATAGAACCACAGTCTGTACCGCCACAAGAGAGACTCCCTTCTTGACGATATATGGATCTGAGGCAATGATCCTAGCAAAACTTGAAGTGGAATCACTATGAAAAATGACTATTAATCCAGACAATAACAACTAACTACTCACTGCAAATCTTGATCTAATAGAAGAAACAAGGGAAAGAGCTCGCCTTAAGATCACGACCTACCAGCAACGGGTTACAAGGTACTATAATTAAAAGGTCTAAGCTCAAAACTACAAACTTGGGGATCTCATTCTACGCCTCGTTCTCCTTGGAGCTCACAAAGCTAGTGAGGGGATCCTAGAACTGAACTAGGAAGGTCCATATCTCATAAAAAAAAGTCATCGATAATAGAGCTTATCACTTGGTGGATTTGAATGGGGTAAAGTTTTCTCAAGCTTGGAATGTCGAGTACCTTTAGCCTTACTACTAATAAAGGCCCCAATTTTGTAAAAAATTATTTAGAAATAAGTGGAAGCATTTAAGTAATTCTTTGAATTTTTTACACCTATATTTGATTATTTTTGAATAAAATCTCAATAAAGTCTTACACGAGGAGTAAGCTATTCAATAGATGAAGGGTGTTAACCAAGGTGTGACCCATTGGTGTTATATGTGGAATTTGGATTGTCATTAGAAGGCTGGTAAACAGCCCAACTGCAGCAAAGATCCAGCTCGAAGAGCACTCAAAACGCTAAGTCTCTAGCTCGTATCGCAGAATAACCTCCTCAGCTCAAGCTCGTCCCTAGTAGAATGAGCTTAACCCTATCATCTTGAAGACAAATGCTCCTCTAGACTGAAGGATTTGGCTGGCGAGGCATGACTAGTGACTTAGGAGCTCGCTAAGTAGAGGACCAACACATGCACTGCCCAATAGACACATGGGGCCCACTTATAGGAGGCAATCTGTAGAAGCCAACTTACAGGACTTTGTCTGTCCATCCTATCTTGTACATTAAATGCCTAATGTAATAGATTTACTGCATGTAAAATTACACTTGTAACCTCCTCTCCTCTATAAATACAGGAAGGAGATGAACGTTAGGGGGAGGATGCTTGTGTGCTAAAACTCTGTAAAAATATCTCCAGACTAATATATTTCCATGGATGTAGGGTCTGGTTTTATTCAGATTTGGCCAAACTATGTTAAAAAGCAGTGTGTTTTCTACTGCTCTTCCCTCCTTCTTGGTTTTCTTTGCTTATTTACTATCTTAGAACTAGACCACAGTTTGAGATCCCGAAAGAATCATTTGTTGGCTAGAGTTTGGCTTAGAACCAAAATCCACCGTCAATATTTTAGCACTGTATATGGGAATCTCATCTATTCTGGTTCATTTCTTGCTATAATGGCCAAGGGAAGAGCCACTAGAGCTTCAAATGCACTGCTCAATCCTCCAGAAGGTCATGTCTCGACAATAGATTCCTCCACCTCTATCGTCATCGGCACAACCACTGGCTTCCCCCCAGTTAGTTCAATTCAACTAGCTGCCACTACTAATAACACTGATGGAATGCAAATATGGCTCCAACGTCAGGAAAAACTAGAAAATATGATGGGAGAACTGACCAAAGTAGTCACAATGTTAGTATAAGGTGCACAGAGGCAGGCTGAAGCCGCAATGCCCATGAATGTTCATCAGTAGCAGCAAGTTGGACGTTCAGGCAATGCCGACTAAGAGAACTCCTTAGCTCATTGCTGGTAAGAGCAAGCTCTTGGTCGTAGCCCTTGCGACCATGAGGACTGAAGACTTCAACAATCTCCTAACCAAAAATCTGGGGCACAAGACTTATTAGTCAAAGAGCTATTTCATAAAATAAATCAGCTAGAGGAACGTCTTCGAGCTTCGAGTGATTGAGCTTACTATGAAGAAAGATTGCCACTCTTTAAGGAGATCGAGACTCGAACTCTCCCTTTCAAGCTCAAGGTCCCCATGATTCCATTGTACAATGGGGACTTTGAGTCATATGATCATCTAGACACATTCAATGTCTAGATGGATTTGCTAATAGTTAACCCCCCTGATCAAATGCTGAGTGTCTTTGGCCATGCTGGGAGGTGTACCTCGGGCTTGGTTTAGAAGCCTCCCAGCTCACTCAATTCGTAGTTGGGAAGATTGCCAATAGAAATTCATCAGCCAGTATTGAGCACTAAAGAGACAACTTGTGCCCCTCCGTCATCTCACCATGGTCTTTCAGTGCAAGCATGAGTCACTAAAGGACTATATTGCTAGGTTCAAGCTCAAAGCCAATTTAGTGGAGAATCTGTATGAAGAAACCATGCTAGCAATAATCTTTGTGGGACTCCACAAAGATGGAAAGTTGTACAAGAGCTTGTACAAATCCCCGATGAAGGACCTCATTGAGTTCTATGAGTGAGCTGCTAAGCAGATTAAGTGGGAAGAGCTTTTCAACTTGGAAAAGTCTAACAAGAAGGATAAAAAGGTTAGCTCCTCTCATGGCAAGAAGAGGGGTGATATAGACCAGGGTGATCATTTTGCTGAATGGACTGTGAAGAAATCTAGAAGGTCCAGAGATGAGCGATCTCAATATTTAGATTGCCACAAAAAGTACAGCATCCTATTAGACTCTTAAGATGGAATCTTCCTAACAGAAAGGGACAAAGAAGACTTTGGGATGCCCATGCCTTCTAGGATCCCTTATAGATGAAGAAATCATGAAGAGTTCTGTGCTTATCATAATGAGGCCAGTCATGGCACTTTGAATTGTCAAGCCCTCAGAGGAACAATTGAAGACCTGATCAAAAAGGGTCATCTAAGGGAATATGTGATGCGATCTACAGGACAACAGTCCCAGCTTCCCCAGCATTATGGTGACCAAGAACTAGGGGGTTTGATCTGAATCATAAGTATAAATGTAAATATTCCCTTATGTTCTTGTTGGAAGCTATTTGATAATTGGCTTAGTGTTGTTGTTTTCATCTCCCGATTCTGCCCTCTACTATCAAGTGCTTGCACTTTTCACAGCTTGCATGCAGTTAACTCTTTTAAATCTCTCGCATAACTTTGTGCTAACTATGGTCTTTGGTCCGGTTGAGGTCCCCCAGAGCTCATTCTAGAGATGAATTGACAAATACTTAACCAGCATAGCTGTGTGCTCATTGAGGCATGGAGACACTCAAAATAAACTCACTTAACCAATGTAGCTACATGCTTGCTGAGGCGTGGAGATGCTCAAAATAAACTCACTTAACTAGCATAACTATGCACTCGCTGAGTTATGGAGATGCTCAAAATACACTCACTTAACTAGCGTAGTTGCATGCTTGTTGAGGTGTAGATGCACTCTTAAACACTCAATGCTAGCGCAGCTATGTGCTCACTGAAGCATAAAGAATTGACGATTTGATTATTTGCCTAAGGCAATGAGATCACTCTAGTTCACAACTTGTGTGTGATCAAATGTTCATAGCTCTTATGCGACTTTTTGATTATGCATAGTTATTAAGCGAATTGTTTAGGCAATGCTTATGTGCAAGATGTTTCGCTTATGTTTATTATAATTGAGAAGGTTTGGCCGATTGGCTATCTAAGTATTTTGTTGCAAGCTACAAAAGTTTGCACTATTGCGGATGTGGAAAATTAAAGACAACACATTGAGATCACAGAGAAGATCTTATTCATTAAAAAGCCTTAATGAGGTAAAATTACATTAAAAAGCTCTGCATGCAAATCAAGAAAAGTCAAAATACAAGGGGAAGGCTATAACTAATTTCCCTTTAGAAGAAAGATTGCCATAAGAAGGGAAAGCTCCTATCCATCAAAGGGCTAGCCACAAAGGGATGAACCCTTGCTGACTGAAGCTTGTGAGCTCACTTAAGTCCTCAAAATTCTTCTTCTAGTGCCTTCCTAGTAGCAAACTCTTTATCAACCTAACTTCTATAGATAGAGAAGGAAAGACCATGGTTGCTTCTTATTTTCCTGGCTTTCAGCTCCTTGTCTGATTTGTGAAGGAAGCAAATCAGGAAGTGCCAAAAGCTTGGCCAGCTGGGCAAAAACCTCACGGTGAAGCCAAGAGGACATAATCCAAGATCTGTATGAGATCTCTCTATGTTACCAAAGAATCCATAACTTCAAAACTCCTTATGTAGTAGACCATAAACACCCCGACGAGAAGATTGTACATCAGAAACAAGGGAGGCTTGTCTCAGACATCCATGGTTTACTCAGTGAAGATGCAAGAGTGACTTCTTCTGCCATAAATAGAGCTAGGTTTGGTCTCACCAAAGAGTCCAAATGAATCTCCCCAACTATTTTCATTGATTGCCTTGGGAAGGAATGAGGCTGTCTCACCAATGATCAAGAGGTATGCACTCCAGGAAGTATGGCCTAGAATAGCTGAAAAGATAGATTCAGTGAAGACTTTGACTGAGTTGAACTCTGCAAAAGGAATGACCTCTGAGAAGTTTCAACTCCTAGCTCACAAAGCGAACTGAGAGTTAGGGCTTATGTAATATGTGGAATTTGAATCATCATCAGAAGGCTGGTGAATAGCCCAACCGTGGCAAAGATCCAGTTCGAAGAGCACTCAGAACGCTATGTCTCTAGCATGTATCGTAGAGCGACCTCCTCAGCTCAAGCTCGTCCATGTTAAAACAAGCTTAACCCTATCATCTTGAAGATAGATGCTCCCCCAGACTGAAGGATCTAGCTAGTGAGGCGCGACCAGTGACCTGGGACCTCACCAAGCAGAAGACTAGCACATGTACTACCCAGCAGATACATAGGGCCCACTTATAGGAAGTAATCTGTAGAAGTTAACTTATAAGACTTTGTCTGTTTGTCCTATCTTGTACATTAAATGCCTGGTGTAATTTTACTGCATGTAAAATTACACTTATAACCTCCTATCCTCTATAAATACAGGAAAGAGATAAATGTTAAGGGGAGGATGCTTGTATGCTGAAACTCTGTAAAAATATCTGTAGGCTAATACGTTAGCATGGACGTAGGGTCCAGTTCTATCCGGATTTGATCGAACCCCGTTAAAAAGCTATGTGTTTTCTATTGTTCTTCCCTCATTCCTAGTTTGCTTTGCTTATTTACTATCATAGAACCAGACCATAGTTTAAGATCCTAAAAGAATCCTCCATTGGCTAGAGTTTGGCTCAAAACCAAAATCCACCGTCAACAATTGGGTGTTCATTTTTGCATAAATTCACCAAGTTATGCATATAGGGCATCCAAGTGTATAGAGATTGAGAGAAAATAAAGTAAGAATATTGCAAAAGCTCATTCAGAGTTCTCTTCAACGAAATAAACTTATACAAAGTCTGAGACATAATACAAGATTCAAGAAAGTAAGTACAAAGTTGCATAAGTTCATAGTCTAAGGAACGGGATCTTCAGGAATTGGGCCTTCTTAGGGCAAAGGGTCAGTAGGAGGAGCAGTAGGGCTATCCACCACTTGGTCACCAGTGGTTCCCGTGATCTACGAACTGCCCTCCTTTTTAGTGGCACCCTCCGGTGGGGGAGCTTTAGCTGAAGACTTTGCATCCTTCTTTGAAGATTTGGCTTTAGCATCCCTCTTCTTGAAACACTCAACACCTTAAGGGCTTCCTATCCAAAAAAGGAGAAATCCATCCCCAGATGTTGCTCCCACAAGGTGAAGAGGAAAGAGGAACTGGTTATAAATTCTGCCTTCTCCACTACTGCCGCAACCAGTGAAGCTATCTCTGTTTCACCTTAGCAGCCTCCTCCCTAGCTATCTCAAGCTCTTTCACAGCACCTTCAGCTCACTCCTCCGCTGCTTTCACCCATTGCTCTGCTGCCCCTGCTCATTGATCTACTATTTTAGCTTGTTTTACAGCTAGTTTAGCCTATTGAAGAGCCAACTTTAGGTTGATCTATCAGGTCATTGACTGTTATACCAAGGTTCAATGCAAGCACCAAACCCTTGTGCGAACCACATCCAAGAAGTGCAAGCTAAGGCGAGCACCAAACTCTTGTATGGACCACATCCAAGAAGTGCGAGCTAAGGTAAGCACCAAATCTCGCACAGAACATAGCACATCTGTACGACCAACCAAAACTCCACATCCAAGAAGTGTCAACTAAGGCAAGCATCAAACTCTTGCACATATCACATCCAAGAAGTGCAATCTAAGGCAAGCACTAAACTTTTGCACAGACTAAGGCATATCCATGCGACTAACCAAAACTTCATGTCCAAGAAGTGTCAACTAAGGTGGGCATCAAACTCTTGCATGGACCATGTCCAAGAAGTGCGAGCTAAGGCAAGCACCAAACTCTATGAAAACCAAGGTGCATCTATGTGGCCTACCAAAACTTCACATCCAAGAAGTGTCAGCAAAGGTGAGCACCAAACTCTTACACTGACTGCATCCAAGAATTGTGAGCTAAGGCAAGCACCAAACTCTTGTGTGGACTAAGGCACATCCATGTGACCTACCAATACTCCACGTCTAAGAAGTGCCAATGGAGATAGGCACCAAACTCTTGCATGGATCACGTCCAATAAGTGCAAGCACCAAACTTTTACGTAGGCAAAGGCACATCCATGCAACCTACCAAAACTCTATGTCCAAGAAGTGCTAATAGAGACGAGCACCAAACTCTTGCATGGACCACATCCAAGAAGTGCAAGCTGAGGCGAGCACCAAACTCTTACATGGGCTAAGGTGCATCCGTGCGACCTACCAAAACTCTGCATCCAAGAAGTGCTAATAGAGATGGGCACCAAACTCTTGCATGGACTGTGTCCAAGAAGTGCGAGCTAAGGCAAGCACCAAACTCTTGCATGGATCAAGGCCCATCAGTGAGACCACTAAGACCCCACATCCAAGAAATGCTAGCTGAGGTGCATTTATGTGACCTTCTTTGGCACCAAACTCATGCATGAGCTAAGGCACATCTGTGTAACCTATTTAAACACTCTTGTGCTCAAACTTGCTACTAGCCCAAGCATTCCAATGCTCAAGTTCATCGCTCGCAAAGGTAGTATAATGCTCGAGTTCATTGTTATTCATGATGGGCTAATACAACCGATTAGTTATCCAACATGGCACATATCCTCTAAGTCATGATTTATCAATTGAAGTCCATTCATAGTAATTAAATTAATATTATCCGAGGTCAATTAACCTAACGAGCACTCATTTTATCTAATGATGATCGAGTTATGGTTTGTAGGGACTTATTCATGTTGCTAACTACGGCCTACTAAATCACTAATGTGCCATGCTTGGGAAAAGGAAGAAATAAAACACAAAGCTTCATTACAAAAACCTCCTTCAACGAGGTGAATTTATATTAAGGTTTAAGGGTACAAGTAAAAGTAAGCCTATAGTTGACTAAGGAAGAGCTGAATACCAGTAAGCCTGCAACTATAATATGTAGGAGGAATTAGCTTTTAAGAACCAGATCCAGTAAGCAACAAGTGAGCCAAATTGCTCCAACCCTTCCTTAACTTCCACCTAGGTCGGTGGCTTGTCCAACTTGATCATCCTCGAGGTGTATAGAGAAGTAGCATTTGAGATAAGTAGGGCCGTTGTTCTAAATTTCCCCTAGTCCTCCTGAGCAAAGAAAGCATCTTTCAGCTTCATCAAGCCACTTGGAGGCCTGGGGATGCCCAACACCACCATGCAAAAAGGCAAAAGAAAATAGTTAGAAAGGTTAAATTCTAACAAGTTGCAGGGTTAGCCAGCAAGGTTGACCATTCTAGCTCCTCTTTCCTATCCTCCTAAGCTAAAAGCTCCTCCTTCAGCCTTGCAACTCTTAGGCACTTGAAGAAACTAAATAGTTAGCCTATCAGAGGACAAAAGATAAAAAAAAGAGGAGCTAAACTTGTTAGCACCATGAGGAGGTTATGAAAACATTCCCAGAATCCTTAAGGAGGAGTTCTCTATAGGAACCACGTATAGCAGGCCATTCATGCCTCACAGTCTCATGCAGTAGATCGTACACTCCTTAGAGCATTTTACTGAAAGCCAGAACTTTAGATATATGGGGGGCACAGCCAATAAACTAATCTGGTTATTTAGTAAAGTAAAAAGAGAGACTTCTCATGCCTTATATAAACTAGCCTGGCCTCACCAAAGAGTCCAGAAGAAATCTAACTGTACTTAATTAAATGGCTTGGTAGAAAATGAGGCTAACATGCCTATAGCTATGAAACACATATAGTAAGAAGTATGGCTTGGGGCAAATGAAACAACAAACTAAATGCAAAGACTTTGACTATATGGCAATCTATAAACAAAGACTTTGCCATCAATTTAAAACATCCAGCCCACAAAGTGGACCGAGAGTTAAGGGGTTAATGTTATGGGTATTTTCTTGACAATGCAAAATGGGCTGGTTGAGGCCTAATAATAGACAAGTCCAACCAAAAAGGCCTACATCACCTAAAAATTGAGGTCACTTGACAAAAGACATCAGCTCGCTAGCCACGAGCCTAGAGCGTAGGATAAGATCAAGACCCTAACTTGTTAAGGACAAACTCTAGCTTACCAAACAAATTATGCTACCCCAACCACTTACCAGTGGAGTCATTTTGATTGAGCACAAGTGCAAAGTCTAACCTTTTATAACTAATGGATCGCCCAGCACAAGCTCAGACTCCTGAGCAAGCTGTCTCAAGCATTGGGTACAGAATACTGAGGTCTAATCAGCGGCCAAAGGCACATTCTCCCAGCCGACAAGTTAGCCCCTATGATCGGCTCATCAACGTCCAAAATCTGATAGTGAAATGCTAAGCATTTATTGCCCATCAAGCATTAATTGTCCACAGTGGTAGAAATGATATTTTTGCTATTTGTCAAATTACACTTGTAACGTTCCCGACATCTATAAATAGGGGGATAGATCATGGAGAGGATAGTGAATATACATGCACAAATCCTGCTAAAATAGTGAGAGAACTTGTATGTTGAAACTCTGTTGAACTAAATAGAGAAACCACCGCATAAAGCTAATATAAAACCACAATGGACATAGGGGTCACACTAACTTTAGCCGAACCATGATAAAAAGCTTTTGGTGTTCACTATTCTTCTTCTTCTCCTATCTCTTCCTTTCTCATACACATGCATCTACAACTTGCAGTTTGGGTATTTATTGAACTTTTCCTATTGACCGATTTTCACTGTTAACATCTTATTTTCAAAATAAATGTATTTTTAAGGAAATCATTAAAAGTCTATTTTACAATTAACGTCTAATCTCTTCAAATAATAATTATTTTCATGTTTCACAAAATACTTATAAGGGTTTTGAAAGAATATATTTTGAATGTAAGTTTTATTATTTATGAAATTCTTC
>JANHAO010025551.1:0-11321 GCA_026873985.1 Saraca asoca
TACTCCCTCTATTCTTTAATCTATCTGGATAGTTAAACTGTAAAGGTTTCAGTATTTAAAAAGAAGCGAAACTTCCCTGTGGGATTGACCCGTATTCACCGGTTCTTTACTACATCTACACCATGCGCTTGCAGTTATTTTAAAATGTACAACAAGTTTGTGCTACATCACCTGGGCTACCTTATACTACAAGAAGCATAGGGTAATTCGACTTATAAATCTTGTAATTTGATTGGACTCGGCACTCCATTAGAGAGCTGCACCTCAGCTAGCACGAGTTGAGTGCCCAAGTAGGTCGCATGAATATGGTGTCGAGTAGTAGGTTGCATGCATTACCGAGTAGAAGGTCACATGCAGTGCACCTTAACTGGCAATTGTGTTGCTCAGTAGGTTAGATCACAACAATCCTATTGCTCAGTAGGTCACATAAAGGTGCTTTATCAGGCAATGAATTTTAGTGCCCTAGTGCCTCAGTTAGCTTAGAGCCTTAATTGTAGTCAATTTATTTTAGCACCTTAGCACCTCAGCTGGCAATCAATTTATTTTAATGCCTTAGCACCTTAGTTAGCTTAGAACCTCAACTAGCAGTGAATTTTTTTTAGTGCCTCAACTGGCTGTCAATTTAGTTCCTTAGCACCTCAACTGGCTTAGAGCTTTAGCTAGTAGTGAATTTATTTAGGTGAGAGCTTGCTACCGAGTTTAGTGGGATGAGAGCTTGCTTCCAGGTTCGAATTCTATTGAAAATCTATTAAAAAATTTAGTAAACATAGATATAAATATATAAGGGAATAATATTACAAGATAGAAAGGGGTAAGTTGAAATTTTTTAAAAGTATGAGTACAAATGTTCAGTACGCCAAGCTTTTGGAACTTCAGTTTAGTTCCATTTAAGTTTGTCAAGTGATAAGCTCTATCCCCAAGTCTTTCCTAGTGTCTTGTCTCTGGCCTTGCGAGCTTTAGGAAAAATGAGGAGCTATATGAGATTACCAAGTTTTTTTATCCAAACTCAGACCTTCCTATATAATATTTTGGGGAATTAGAGGTACTGGAGCTGCTGAGGTTGCTACCCCGAAGGTTGCACCACGTAGTCTTTCAAGTGACATCTCTTAATGAGATCCTGAATAGTATCCTTGAGCGCCTAACACTCTGATGTATTATGCCCAACCTCATCATGATAGACACAAAACTTATCTCTGTTGTTTTTGAGCCTACTAGGAATCTTTAGAGGTTTGGGCTTCCTAAAGTCCTCTTTGTCTTTCTCTATTGTAAAGATCCTATCTTAAGTGTCATATAAGAAGTTGTAACTATCATGGTGACCTGGACACTAAGGTCACTCATTCCTAGCCTTTTTTGCTACCTAATTTTCAGAGCCATCATTCTGACTCTTTTTGCCATTCCCATCATTGTTCCATTTTTTACTTTGGTTGGAGCTATTTGCCTTGTCCTTTTGATAAGACTTCTTAGGGCCAAAGGTCTCCTCCCAATTGATCTCTTTGGCAGCTCATTCATAAAACTCCCTAGGTTCCACACTGGAGGCTTGTATATGCTCTTATATAGCTTTCCATCCTTACAAAGTCCTACTAAGATCATTGTCAAGATGCTCTCATCTAAAGGATTGTCTATATTGCTAACCTCGTGCTTGAATAGGGTGATGTAGTCTTTCAACAATTCATCCTTCCACTAAAAGATTGTCACGAAGTGGTAGGGTGGTGTGAGTTACCTTCTCAGTGCTTTATATTGATTGATAAATTTCCTCTGGCACTCTTCCCAACTGCCAATGCTATGAGTTAGGAGGTTCTTAAGCCATCTTCTAGGTATGTCTCCTAGAGTGGTTGGGAAGAGACAACACTTGACTAAAGGGTTGGTCATCTGAAGATCCATCTATACGTTGAATGCATCCAAGTGGTTGTATGGGTCACTTTCTCCATTGTATTATAGGATGGTGGGAACCTTTAACTTGTGAAGGAGTGGCTTTGTCTCAATTTCCTTGGTGAATGGGGTATTTTCCTCATAACAATCTTGGCAATCTCGAGCCTGAGGGCGTTGTTCTAACTGCTCAACCCTATAAAGAAACTCCTTAACGATATGGTCCTAAGCCTTAGATCGATGGCTGGAAGATCATTGGTTTCTTTTTTTATCGTGGGAGTGGTGACCTGAGGTTTTGCATTTTCTTTGCTTATGGCCTAGTGAGTTTTGACCCGAAGCATATCTCTAACTAGCCTTGTTTGAGCCTTTAGCTTGACATAAACCTCCATGTCACCGATGATCTTCTTTATTCTCTTCACGAGCTTGATGGACTTTCAACCTTGGCCCTAAGTTGATAAAGTGATTTGAATGGGTGTGCTGAAGTACTTCTTTGGTTAGTTTCTCTTCCTAAGCTCTTTCCTATGTTCATTGGAGAGCTTTTTTCTACATCGTGCCCACAACCTGCTCTTGTAAGCATTAGGTTTATACCTGAGTCAATGCCCTAACTGCTTCAGCTAACTCCCCTACCATTTTCTCTAGTGCCTTATGATGCTGATGCCATGCTTGTATTCTATCAATAATATCAGGTTAGTGTGAGGCTGCTGGAGGCATGTTGGTGGCAACACTTGTGGCGGGGATGGCGAATGTGCCTGCTAGGAAAAGGATTGGATCTCTCTATTGTTCCATATGACCATCTAGTTGGCCAACTACAACATCTAAACTCCTAGCAGTTCTTCCTATAGTCATCAAAAAATAAAAAGGAATGTAGTTTAGGGCCTGCCTTCTAGCACCAAAATGTTGATGGTTGAATCTGGTCAACCCAAGTTCAGGACCCTAAAATGTATATTGAATGTGAAAAGAGAAAGAGAGACAGAGGAAGAACAAGGAGACACCAGAAGTTTTTAACATGATTAAGCTAAAGTCATTTTGACCCCTATGTCCATGGCTTTTATTACTCTTTGCTAAGTGTTTTTGTATCTAATGATTGATGTGTCATGTACCATGATTTCATCTCCTTTTTATAATAGTTTGGGGGTTACAGTTTAAATGTAAATCTATAATGATAAGTATCATGACTTGATCAAGATTACATAATAAATAAGGGTTGATGGTTATAACGCTCATATTAAAGTAGGAAACTAAACGGATTTCCTTGGACAGTTAGTTATGGATGCATGCTTTGATCTATGAGCTGAGTCTTATTTTTAATGACCTGGGGTGGCTGCTTTGACCCGTGTTGACCTATGACCTTAGCTTGTATCTAGTGACTTGATGTCTTAGTCTAGTGACCTCAATCCTAGATATGTTGGGCCCTTATTAGCTAAGTCTATCCATTGGGCTTTTACCAGCCCATTTGTATGATTGCAAAAATACCCATAACACACTCTAACTAACCTTTTTGTACACACATGGTCTCTCAATGTTCTTGATGAAGTCCAATGATTTGACTGCTTCATCAAAGTGGATCTTCCAACTTCGTGAAACTTGTTTCAATCCATATATGAACCACTATAGCTTGTATACCTTATAAAGTTTTGTCTTAGAGATAAAACCCTCAGGTTGTATCATATATACATCATTTTTTAGGTTTCTATTAAAGAAAGCTATTTTGACATTCATTTGCCAAATCTCATAGTTATGGTATATAGTTATTGCAAGTAAAATCCTAATAGACTTCAACATGACAACTGCAAAAGATTTCCTTAAAGTTGATACCTTGTATTTGCCTATAACCTTTTGCCACAAAACTAACTTTATAGGTTTGTACTATGCCATTTGCATTTATCTTTCTCTTAAAAACCCACTTGCACTTAGTGAGTTTTATTCATTGAGGTGCAATGACCAAGTCCCATACTTAGATTTCATGCATTGAATCCATTTAATGGCTTCTCACTACTTCAAGGAATCAATATCTGATATTGCTTCTTGATAGTTAATAGGTTAATTGTTGTTCTCTTGTATGAGAAAATAGCCATGTTTTTCAGGTTTATGATGTTCCTTACTAGATCTCTAAAGTATAGATGTACTTTGAGCTTCATTACTTATCTCAATCCTTTGAGATACTTGATTAGGCTCACCTTTAGTCATGTAATCTATGTTATTTTGCACTAGTTTTTTCAAGGATAAACTCCTTTTTCGAGAAGGCAACATTTCTTGAGGCTAAAACTTTTGCTTAACTAGGTGTTAAAAGTAGTCACCCTTTGTTTCCTTAGGGTATCCAACAAATAAGCATTTATCACTTTTAGATCTCAACTGGTCTATGAATATCCACTCCATATAAGTAGAACATCCCCAAATCTTCATGTATGAAAGACCTAGTTCCTTCCCAAACCATAACTCATATGGTTTTTATATCTGTAGAGACATGGTTAAGGACGTATGCAACAATTTCTAAACAATAGCCCCAGAAAGAAATCGGTAAAGTTGCAAAGCATCATGGAATGTATCATGCCAAGCAAGGTATAGTTTCTCTTTTCTAAAACACCATCATTTGTGGCATTGTAAGTGGAGTCCATTATGATAAAATCCTAAACAACTTTAACAATCTATGAATTCTTAGCTTAAGTATTCTCCACATTGATAAGATCTCAGTGTCTTGCTACTTTTTCCAATTTGTTTTTCTACTTCACTTTTGAATTCTTTGAACTTTTCAATGGCTTGAGACTTGTATTTCATCAAACAGACATACCTCATACCTAGAATAATCAATGACAAAGGTGATGAACTAGGAAAATGCACCTCTAGTTAGATTAGTCATTGGACCATCTATGTCACTATGTATCAACTTTAGCAGTTCTTTGGCTCATTCACCCTTTTTGGTATCGAGTTTCTTAGTCATTTTTCTAATGAGACATGATTCACAAGTTTGATATGATTCATAATAAAACGGATCAAGTAGCCATTTTTATGTAACTTTGTGATTTTGATTTCATTAATATGACTAAGTTTGCAATGCTAAAGATAGGATGAATTTATGGATTCATTAAACTTTGGTTTCTTATTTGTGATAGTTACAATCTCTTACCTTAGTTCTAGAACATACAATCCATTAACAAGTTTGCTAGTACTATAAAACATGTTACCGCATGAAATGGAACAACTCTTATTCTTAAAGGTAAAAGAAAATCCTTCTTGATCTAAACAAGAAATGAAAATAATTGGCCTAGAAATTGTAAGAATACAATAACAATTACTTAATTCTAGAATTAAGCCCATAAGCAATTCTAAAAGGTAAGTTCCTATGTTAACAACAATAACTTTTGCTCCATTCTTTACATGTAGGTCCACTTCACCTTTGTGTAGCTTTCTACTATTTCTCAGTCTCTACACACTATTACAAATGTGTGAGCTATGACTGGTATCTAATACTTTAAGAATTAACAAAACAATAAGACAAGTTTATCCCTATCATAAAGATACCTAAAATAGAAGCTTCTTCTACTTCACAGTCTCGAGATAAGCTTTACAATTTTGCTTACAATGGCCTTATACTTTGAAATGATAGCAGATTCCTTTACGAGTGCTCTCTTTCTTCTTCTATACACATTCTTTTGACTTCTCAACCTCAGCCTTAGCCATAGAACTCTTTCTTGGACCTCTTCTTCTTTCCCTTCCTAGGCTTAGAAAAAGTATTGACCATCATTGCAAGTTGTTCCTTCTTGAAAATCATTTCAGCAATCTTAGGCATGTTGAGCAATTCTGCAAGAGAGACCTCATCTTTTTTATGAAGAAATTCATGACAAATTGCCCATATGAGTTAGGAAGGGAATGCAGTATAATGTTCACTATATGATCATTGTTGATCTCAGGTTAAATGGGACCTATCTCTTTATTAGCTTGATCATATTTAGCATATGAGTTACAACAAATGATCTTCTTTGCCATCTTGTTGTTGAACAATTAATGAGATGCCTACTATCTCTTAATATGAGCATGCCCTTTATATAACTTTGAAATTGCAGAATCATCTCAAAAGGAGTCATATTTTCATGCTATTTCAAAAACTTGAAGTATTAAAGACAACATCACACCTTTGCTCATTCAACATCTTCTTTGTGTTTCAAGTGAGCAACAAATTCAAAGCTTACACACTCACTCAAACCTTTAATCAGAGATATAGGAAGATGGTCTTTCTTAAGGATGTAGGCTATCCTTTTCCTACTTAAGGACAATCTTCAAGTTTCATAACCAACCCAAGTAATTTAGCTTGATTAGCCTATTATCAGTCAGTACATTTCTTAAAAAGATGCTTGCTTTTTTCACAATCTTCAATAACAATAGAGCAAATTAATTTCTAAGCATAATATTCATTTTATATGGATTTTGATAAAATGAACTCTTACCATTTTTTTCAATTGTAATGACCCTCTGTCCTAGAATTGGATTATCATGTTGGATGATAATGGTAGTAAGTTAGGATCCTAGTTTAATTTACTTGAACTTAACAGAATGCAAGGAATCCAAATAAATTAGACTAGGTAGATAACTCAACTTGCTAACTATATCTCCATGTAACTCCTAATCATTAGATTGACAACTCTTTGTCATTTATTATCCATCGCATCAGACATTATTGACAACCTCTTGTTTATAACATTCAAAGTGAAACCTAATTACTCCCAAACACTATATAGTCACAACGAGGGTCATCCAAACAATACATGTTTGCTAGGATGAAACCATTAAACAAGAACACCATTAATGTTCTAATAGCAATAAAATGAAAGATGTAGCATAATTGTGATGGAAGCTAAGAAGTTATCATGAAATCAATGTCTAGTTATTTTTATTTTGATGGGTGGTAATTACTCATGTTCTTGACATGCAACCTAAATTAATGAAAGATCTATTAATTAATTCGGGGCTTAACGATTAAAGGTCTCATGTATGGAATGTATACATTTAAAAAGTAGTCTATGCTCACACATAAACTAACTAGCCTATGTCATACATACATAATTATTTATATCACAATATAAATCACATGCATGCATAACATACATGGGATGATTAAAGACCATACATGGGATGATTATAGACAACTTTAAAATTACTTCCCTTGAGCCATAAAAGAGAAAAATCTTTATGATGTGTGTCTTTTGTCCCCACAAATCATGCACCATCATGCTTTGAGTGCCTTCTTCTATAGCTTCCAAAGAAAAATATAATTTTCTTAATTCTATCTTATGTAACTAATTACATCACATAAAAGAAATCTTGAGTTACATTCAATGGGAGTGAGTTGCGAAGAGAATTTTACATTCAAAAGTTAAGAGAAAGGTAGGATACACAAGCCCTATTTAAAAATAAACAATAATATAATGTCCATTATATTCATAAAAAACCTTTAGTCTATAATCATCCTTCCATGTATTCAAGTATTTCTCATACAAATAAGAGAAGAAAGCATAGAACACTAATAATTCGATTCAAATTATGTTCATGCATGTCTTAAGTTATTTGATTAACCTTTAATTTAAATAAATTGACTAATTTGGTTCCATCATCAAAACATCACAATCAATTTATTTTGAAATCAATCTCAATCAATTCCAAAATCAATCAATTTGCCAAATCCACCATACTTTTCAAAACTTTAGAAACATGTAAATAAATATAAAGAAATTTTTCAAAACTATTTTCAATCAATTAGTATTGATAATTAAAATAAAAGGAAACTTTCTAGAATTATTTTCATGCAATTTGAAATCATATTCAAATTAGATCCAAAGTCAACAGAAGCTTCAGTAATTACAAAAATACTATTTAGCTAAGTTTTCCTAAAATTAGTTGTGATTGCAATTAATTTCCTAAATTGTATTTGTGTACTTAAAACATGGGATGATTGATTGTCATCACAATAAATCAAGGGGGTTAGAACCACTATTTATGGTGCCATGGTGCCCCAACCAGTAGTGTTTCAACTGACTTGTTGCCTTCCAATGCCAGCAAATGTTTTAACTAGCTTGTGTTCCCATGTTCGTCTAATAAACTACCATGGTAGCTAACCAGCTCTTCTCTAGTATATTTTTCATTCAAAGTGTAGATCTAATTCATATTGCTTTATGAAAAATTTTTTGCAAAAAAATTCTTGACTTTGACTGAAAACTTTTGATCATATGGAACCAAATTACAACATGCACACAATCTTAATTATCACCATAATAATTAAATTTTTAAACATGAATAAAAAAAACAACATGGGCTTTGATATTACTTGTTGGGAAAACTGGATGAAAGGTATCATGTATGCTGATCAAAAGTGTCAAGTATGTCCAATGGAAGTTTAAAATCATTCCCAAACTTGGATCATGTTATTCACAATTTAAATCATAAGAAAGGAATAATTTGAAGTAATAATTTAAATAATGCCTTACTGAGAGTTGTTCTTAGAATCCTTGATCTCCAAATCTGAATTTGATCTCTAAGCAATTCCATGAACTCTTCGACAAGCCCCTTGATCAAGTCTTTCAAATTGTCTGTTAGCCTAGGTTATCCTAGCCACACATTTTCCTTGGTTTTAATGTTGAAAAATAGTTTCATCTCATAAACAAGTTTTATATCTAACTATATGCTTTAGTGTTTGTTATGTGTTTTACAAATTCAAAGATTCAAAGTTCATGGTTCAAGAGATCCAACTTTAGATCTAGGACTTTATTTTTTCTTAGGATATTTTGTAAATGAATTCTAAGCAACTTGATCTTCACAACTTTAAATATTTTTAACTAATATTGTGAGGAAGAAAAAACCATTTGAAGGGAGGAAAAATCAGACATTTTTAAAATGAGCTATAAGATGATCTTTCACAAGTACAGATTTTATAAAACTTTTTTTTTACTCTGAGAATCGATTCCTATAAGAACTTGTGAAAATACATTAGAATCAATTCAATAATTGATTAATAGCTAATTTAAAAGACTACTTTGAAAAACATTTGTATAGAAGGGTAATATTTTAAGCTGAATCGATTCACCAATCAATTCAATTCTTGATTCAATATGCTATGATTCGACTCATGAATTGATTTGATCAAGAATGTTCTTCATGAACTTCGTACACAAATTGATTCATAAATAGAAAACAATTATAACCACTCTGAATTGATTCATAAATTAATTCACAAATTAAAGGTTAGTTATTCTGTTAGAATCAATTATAGCAATTATAAATAGCCTTAACTACCTTCAAATTTCATATGAATACATCTGATTCTTTCTCTCTCACCTGTGAAAATTAGAGAAGTCTCGGTGCTTGACAAGATTATCTTCTTCCTCACTCTTTTTCTAAATCAAATTGATTGAAGATCAAATCATGTATAATGGGTAATTGATGCTAGCTCTCAATCTAGTACTGTATTCTTATCTCAATCTTGTTTTTGTTCTTGAGATCTCTAGGTTTTCTAGAAATCTTGTTTAGGTGTAGAAGAGCCCATGTTAAGTCTACTAAGTTAGCAAGATCCCTACAAATTCTTGTGTATTTATTTTTGTATTGACTAGCAGTTTAGGAGCCCTTGAAATCTTGATGTTCTTTTAATAAAAGTGATCTTTTGATTGAGGAACAATCCAAGTGGAGTAGACGTCATCTGTGGTGTTAGGTGAAGTTAAACAACTTTAAAAATTGTAGTCTTGCTTACTTTTTTCTCCTGCTTTTTTACATTTTATTAGTAGATAATCAATTATGATATAATTCACAATTTGCATGACATCAATTCAATATATTAATTGGCTGCATTATCATTCCAAGAAAATTGATTCACAATAAGGTGTATACATATTATCCTAAAGGAAAAATGGCAAGATCCCATTGTTATTTGTGTTTAACTTTGATTTGTGGGACCCAACAATTGTTATCAGAGCTTTGGCTCTTGACACGCCTTGTTGTTTTTTTCCTTGAAATGGATTCAAATTTCTTTTTGATACCTGAATGCCCTCTATGCACAAGCCCCTAGGATTTAACAGTGAACACTATATATTGGAAACAAAAGATTAAAGATTTCATAGAAGCAATAGATGTTGATGTGTGGGAATTAGTAGAAGATGGTTATAAGCCCCCTAGAATAGTAATTGATGGCAAAGTTCAATAAAAACCAAAATTTTTGTGGACTGATGATGAAAGAAAGAAACATCTATTGGTTGTTAAAGTGAAATGGATAATATCTAATTCTTTGTCTCCTAATGAATATAAAAGAGTCTCTAATTGTAACATTGCTAAGGAAATCTGGGATACACGTGAGATTGTTGATATAGGCACATCATAGGTAAAGGCTTCAAAGGTACATGTCTTAATGTCTCAATATAAGATGCTAAAGATGGAGGAGGGTGAGTCAATTAAGGATTTGATCCAAAAATTTATAGTGATCACTAACCATTCAATTTTGCTTGGTAGAAAATTTGAAAATCCAGATCTTATTCACAAGATACTTAGATCGTTGATAGAAGAGTTGCAGCCCAAGGTCACAATAATAAAGGAGTCTTTGAAGATAGGCATTCCTACAATTTAGTAACTCTTTGGTAACCTCGAAGAGCATGAACTAAAATTAAGAATATATAAGAAGAACAACAATGATAAAAAGAAAAAGAGTCTAGCACTTAAACCTGCAAAGGTGTCAAAATTAGATGAAGACTTTGAGAGTGACCTGGATGCACTTAACAAACTTAATAAAGAAGGTGTAGCATTTCTGAGTAAAAGATTGCAAAGGATCATAAGAGAGAAGAGGAGTAAAGATAGAAGAAAACCAATTCCACAGAAGAATAATAATAACAACAACAAAGCTGAGCAAGGGAATTCGGTTAGCACAGTTCCTATCTACTCCGAATGCAAGAAACCTGGCCACATCAAGCCTAATTGCCTAGTTTATCTGAAGAAATAATTGGAAAATGAAAGAAGAAAGAAAAAGCCATCCTACAAAAGATCTAACTTTGCTATCTGGGATGAAGATGAAGTAGATTCTAGTGTAGAAGAGAAAGAATCTGAGGAAGATGCTATGTTGTGTCTTATGGCCAGACATAAAGACAACTTAGAGGTTTTTGGCCGAAATTCCTTCTTAGATATCTCTAATAATGATGACTCTAAATCTAAGAAAGAATATAATGCTAAAAGTGATAAAAAGAACTAGAGGTAGAGTTTCAAAAGAACAAATGATTTTTATGCTTGGGTTTTGCTAAGTTGAGATTAAATGGCCTAGACAAACTTGTGATCCCTTGATCTCTTCCTTAAGCCATATTATACTTTTTTGTTCCTTAGATGGTTTTGAATAAATTCTGCAAAATTGTTAGTATATTTCTCCATTGGCTTCATTTTGGAATATAAATATACTGTAACTATATGGATATTTATAATTGATAACATCTTCCTAG
>JANHAO010025552.1:0-11325 GCA_026873985.1 Saraca asoca
AAATTAATTAATTATTTATCAATATGTAATTTATATGGTATGATTATAAACATTAGGTATTAAAATCAAGGTATCATTTCCATTTTTTTTAAAAAAAGAGGCCTTCAGTGACGACAAAAGTCGTCACAGAAAATCATTTCATACCTTCAGTGATGACTTTTTGTCATCATTGAAGGGGAACTACAGTGACGGCAAAAAGTCGTCATTGAAGGACATCTTTAGCGATGACTTTTTGTCGTCACTAAAGATAGCCTTCAGTGATGACTTTTCATCGCAACTAAAAGTCTCCTTTAGTGACGACAAAAAGTTGTCACTAAAGGGTCATTTAGTGACGACAAAATGTCGTCACTTAACTTTTTATCGTCATTAAAAGCCCCTTTAGTGACGACAAAAAGTCATCACTGAAGGCTATCTTTAGTGACGACTTTTTGTTGTCACTAAAAGTCGACCTTTAGTGACGACTTTTGAAAGTCGTCACAATAGACCTTTAGCCACGACGCATATGTGACGATATTTAGTCGTCACTAAAAGTTTTAGTGATGACTTTTTAAGGCTTCAGTGATCACAAAAGTCGTCACTGAAAGCCGATTTTCTTGTAGTGAGTAATCACCATTTTGATCTCTAAAAGGTAAACGTTACATCAGTTTCCTTTGAAAATATTTTTTATATCAAATAAACATATTTATTCTATTTTTTACATTGTGGCAATTTAGTTCAATTATGCGTCTCCATTTTAATTCTTGAAAAATAAAGTTTATATTAGATTTATCTTAAAAATATATTCTACATCAAATAAGAATGCTTTCTCTAATTAAAGCTCTACTTTTATTGTATTAATTATATAATTGACTTAGATATGCTAAAATTTTAATAATAATTATTTTGAAAAATAAAATAAAGGGAAAATGTACCAAATTAATTTATTTTAAAATATTTTTATTAGAAAATAAAATATATCATATTATACTTATGCTATTTAGTTCTATTTTATAAATTCATATTTAATTTATTATTTTAAAAGCATTAACAAAATGACTAAAAATAATTAATACCTTCTATACTATAGCCTTGGCAAAATCATAAGTAATCATATTATCATTAGTTTGAAAACCTTTAGAGACATATTGATAAAATTTATATAATTAACATTGATCTCTATTTTAAAATATTTTTATAAAAAATGAAATATTTAATAAGAAATATTGAATTTAAGTGTTTCTGAGATGGGGACCAACATAAAAAGATATATATGTAAAAGAAAGAAAATAAGCCTAATCACAAAATTTCTTTCCATGTTGAGAAGATTAGGACTCTTGTTAATCTAAGAGTAGACACTTTGGTAAGTTACTATACTCTGATTGAAGTCTTTGTCTAAAATTTAGAAATGTCTCATATACATTATCATTACTAACAAGCATATGGAGGTCTTCAAAGTAAAATTTCTTATTGGCAAGAGCAATAAGAGGATTCATCTATGAGAAGGCACGAATGCTAAAAAATCTAGCATTTGAAAGAGGATTTAGATTTCTATCCACTTTGGTTTTGCTCTTGTTTGGCTCAGAAGTTGAATTATTGCGTGCACTAGAATTATCATATATAACATATATTATAATGTAGAGTAAATCACCATTTTGGATCCGAAAAGGTAAATGGCAGATTAGATTTCCTCCAAAACTATGCTTTACATCAAATAGACATTTTTTTATTCTAATTTTTACATCAAATCAATCTTTTCGTTAGTTTCTCTATTTGCAATTTGACGTAACAATTTAGTTTGTTTATATGTCTTGATTTTCATCCTTGAAAAATAAAAGTTACAACAAATTTCTCCTAAAAGTATATTTTACATCAAATAAGAACATTTTCTATAAATAAAGCTCTACTTTTTATTGTATTGATTATTTAAAGTGTCATAGATAGACTACAATTTTAATAATAACTATTTTGAGAAATAAATAAAGAGAAAGCATACCAAAATAACTTATTTTAAAATGTTTATTAGAAAATAAATATGCCATGCTATACTCATGCTACTTAGTTCTATTTTATATATTCATGTTTAATATGTTGGTTTAAAAGTATTAACACAAAATCATAAGGTATATTGACTAAAAATAATTAATACTTTCTATACTAAAGCCTCGACAAAATCATAAGTAATCATAATATCTTTAGTTTGAAAATATGACCTTTAAAAATTGATGTTAGAAATATATCAATAAAACTTATATAATTAATTTTGATTTTTATTTTAAAATATTTTTATAAAAAATGAAATACTTAATTAATACTTCCTATATTAAACCATTAAATTATTTTAGAATGATTTTATTAAAAAATGAAATATGATGTCTTTTATATTACTTAGTTAAATTTCATAAATTCATGTTTAAGGGGCGTTTAGTTCAATCTTTAGAAATAGAAAAGAAATTGAATCAAATAAGGAATAGTAAAAGTAATGGTGACAATTATTTTTTAATTTGTTTGGTTCAGTAAATAAATAGAATTACAATATTTATGATTTTATTTCTTACTATTTGGTTAGGTAGTGGTCAACCATAATGGATGATGGTCAACGGTAGTGGGCGGTCGCTGGTGGTAGGCGACAGTAACCGATGATCAAAGGTGGTAAATGGTAGTGGGTGGTGGCTAATGACATTAAGCAGTGGTGGACGGTGATCAACAATAGTAAGTAATAATAAATGGTGGTGGATAATGGCAGAATGTGGTGATTGGCGATGATCAACAATAGAAAATGATGATAAGTAATGGTTAATGATGGTGGTGGTGGTAGGCAGTGGTCAACGGCAAAAGTTGGTCGTGGATGGTGGTCAACAGCAAAAGATAGTGATGATGGATAATGGTCAATGATAATAGGTAGTGGTGTGTGATAGTCAATGGGGGTACGTAATGGTGGCCGATGGTTAGGGGTGTTAGGTGGTAATAGGTGATGGCTAACAGTGATAGGTAAGGGTGAACAGTGGTAAACGACAAAATATAATAGTATATAGTGGTGGTCAATGGCAGAATGTGATGGTGAGCGACGGTCAAAGGTTAAAGGTGATGGTGAGCAATAGTCAATAGTAGTGGTGATGGTAAATGGTAATCAACAATGGAAGATGGTGGTGGGTGGTGGTCTGCAGCAAAAGATTGTGGTGGTGGTGGTTAACAATAGTAGATGATGGTCAATAGTGATAAATAGTGATAGACAATGATTAATAGTGGTAGTGAAAGTGGTGGTGGGTGATAGTTAATAACAGGATGTGGTAGAGAGCAATGGTCAATGACGAAAGGTAGTGATAGAAGAATGTCAATGGTGGAAGTGGAAGTGGGAGTTTTACGAGATAAGATAAGGAAAGATGGAAGGGTTTTTTTTTTTTTTTTATAAAGGGTAACATAATCTGATACCTTAGGTGAAAAAAGGGATTTTAAATGGAGGAATTCGTTGAGGTCAAGTAACGATAACAGATTCTACTATACATGAACTATACACTTAGTAAGGGTATTAGTTTTTTTATTCCATTACCTATCCCCGTAAAATTCTCTAACCAAATGCCCCCATAATATGTTGGTTTAAAAGTGTTCTCACAAAATTATAATTAATTACATAATATTTAATTTAAAATATGGCATTTGAACTTGATATTAACTAGATATTGACAAATTTTAAATAATAAATGATTTCAATTATAAAATATCTCTATTAAAAGATCAAAATATGCAATTAAATCAAATTTCTATGTAAGAGGCTTTGACTTATTTTTTAGGGTATATTAATTAAAGAAAATGTACTATTTGATGTAATAGCTATTCTTAAAAGACTAAATTGATATACATAAGTAAAATAAATTAACACGTCACATTTCAAAGCAAAATTAATGATAAGACTGATTTGATATAAAAATTAAGGAAAAGATAACTATTTAATGTAAAACATACTTTTAGAGATAATCTAATATAATATTTATCATTTAGAGACCAAAATAATAATTTCTATGTAATATATTATATTTTTATTATTAATATATCACTTCATTTTTTTTATAAATGTAGCAGTGTTCATAATATAATTTTATATTTTGAGATAAATTATCATTTATATTACATTAAATATTCTTATAATATTAGTAAGAGCATTACAGTACTATCTTTTATCATTTATATTTTTTTAGTTATTCTATATTAATAAATTATTAAACATATTTGTTTTTATAAACATTTTTATGTTATTAAATTGTGAACAAAATATTTTTTTATTATAATAAATTTAAGCTTAATAAATCGATTCAAGCTATTTGTAAGCTTAATTTAATTCAAACTTGAACTAAATAAATTGCGATCACAAATGATAGATGTTGGTTCTCTTTCTTACACCTTGTTATGTTAGCACTCAAGCTCTCCGATTTGACATAACCAGCAAAGCAACAAGCATCCATTTGTTTTCATTCTTAACTGTACCATGTTTGATTACATTGATAAATAAGATTATAATTACTTTTGTTAGTGGGCTTGAGTTGGTGGAGAAGATCATAGGATGATGGTACATGGCTGTGGATTTGTGGTTATTGATCTGGGTTAAATTGAAGCTGAAGTTTAAACTTAGTTATTGTTTCAGATTTGCATCTGCAGTTTTGAATAAAATAATATTATTTAATAATTTAAAATTTTTCGTTATTGTAGGATAAATTTACTATATGCCATTAAAATAAATTAATTATATTTATGTCATAATTCTAAACTTTTACCGCCGATATGCTTCAAAGGTTACCTGAAATAGCATGGAAACTTGTTATAAAAAATTAAAGTCCTCAATAACAAGTTCAAAACCCTTTTAAAAAGCATTAATCAATAGGCCATGTTTGAAGAACTTTTTGATATATTTTAAATGATGTAGCTGTAATCTTGTGTGTATTTGTTACATATAAAATCTATACATACTTACAATTTTTTTTTATAAATAATTATAACTTTTATTATTTTTATATTAAATTTTCATAAAACCCATCAAATTCTCAAATACGTGTGAAATCATAGTTGTTAATCAATTAATTAGCCCGAGATGAAGAATTAAGAAATAAAGAAAACTGATATCATTTAAGCTATAGAACCCATATCATTTTTAATTGCTGATTGAAGACTTCTTCGTGACTCCTGAATACTTATTGCTTTGTAGCAACAAGATTATTGAGATACCAATTATTACTATGTTCTTCCTAACCATGATGTACATAAGTAAACTCACGCATGCAAGCCTAATCATTATAATTTTATGGAAAATAAAGGCGACACTCTTCAAGAGATACTTTTAGAACACACTTTTTCATAAAAATAAATCCTACCGTTTTTACATTCCCCACTTTTTATAAGAAAGCATATCCCTAAAAGTATTTCTTAGAAAGTGTATTTAGCATCACTTTAATTTAATTGAGCAATTTTAATTTTTATCTTTATATTTTATTTGTTTGTAATTACATTATTTTATATAGTTTATTTTTATTTGTAATTAACTCTTTATTACTATTTAGTTTGGGGATTTTCATTGAAACTTATCCTCTATGATAAATAATTGTTTATATTTATAGTTAAAAAAGAAATACTAAAATGACATGAAAATTTTTTTAGTAAATAACCAGTTGGTTTCCCACCATTCATCTTGTTTTTAACAATCTAGATTCCAAATCCCAATAATACAATTTATATTAAACTGTTCTATTGTTCTTTATAATTTCATTCAATTTTTAATTAAGTGCTATAATTTAAAAATTTTGAATTAGATCCTTGATTTGTTTTTATCCTTATATTTTATTTGTTTATAATCAAACTTCATTTTTTATAAAGATAAGCCTACAATGATAGGATATGAAGAATGGTCTAGTGTTTGGTGTTTGAGAGATATTTTGAATTCATCTTATTCATGAATGGAAAGAATGCTTTCAATTGGCTCTGTTTCTATTATTTAGTCAAGAAAGAAGTTGTTTAGTCATGGACTCAAGTGTTTCGTTGCTTTACAATATATTATTATGAAGTGTTTTATTCTTTGCATTTGTGATTGTTGTAGGAACTTTATCTATACAATTAAATCTTGCTAAGTCAGTGGAGAGGTAAACAACATTCTCTAATATTGAAACGTCATGTTCTATTACTGTGAGTTTGAGAGAAGTGGCAATTTACAAAATTTAAGCAATTAATTGTGTTTTTTTTAAAGCTTTCAAGCATAATATAATTGATTGATGAAATATATATTATTGAATGAATTATAAAATGGTTGTGTCACTTTCTAGATGTATCAACATAAACCGTGATTCATGATCAAATTGCTACATGCACTACACATCATTCATGGCCTTTTAAGCTAATATATTACTTTGTTATTAGTTCTGTGAAATTTGCATAGAAGTGAGATGGATTCCTGAGTACTTTCAACTGTCTTTTTAATTTTTGTCTTTTCAAAATTGCATGATTGTAGTAAAAGGAAAATTAAATGGAAAAATGGTGCATGTCATCAATGATAGATATTTGAAAAAATTGGTAGTTTACAAGTTTTATGTAATTGTGGAATTCATATCATTACAGGTCCTTTTTCGTCTTTTGACCATTCTTTTTGTGCATTTCAAGCAAATAAAAATCAGGATTATGAGCTGCATCAGTCTTATTCCGAATACAAGTTTACATGAGTTCACTACAAAAAAACACTTAAAATAGCAACGATTACGTAATGTATATAGTGACGGTTAAGACCGCCACAGAGTAAAATAGCAGCAGTTACAAGAACTGTCAGAAAATATGGCATTAGGTTAATATTAGTGACAATTAAAAGAAACCACTAGAAACTGCAATTATTAAATAACCACTATTTTTTTAAGAAATTTGTGAGTTAATTTAGTGGTAGTTTATTTAACTGCCATGATTTTTTTTTATAAAATTTGCAATATAATTTAGCACCAGTTAAGTAACTGCCATTATTATTTTAAAAAATAAATTTGCCGTTTAATTTAATGGTGATTAGTTAACCGTTGTTATTTTTTTAATTTTAGGTTTAATGTTGCGGATTCAATCTTTTCATTCCATTAGTTAATGACACTAATTATCCCTGTAAAATATAAGTGCAAACCCATAGTGCAATAAAAATAACATTTATTCAAATATAATAAAAATGGCATTCATTCGAATAAAATATTCAAAGGTACAACCAAAAGTTATAACATCAATCTACTTTACATTCCTGTCAAAAACTATTTAAAACCAAAAATACAATAAAACCTAAGGAGATTGGCCATGATTAGTGGCATTTTTATCTTGATTACTCTTTCCTGAAGATCTCCTAAATATCTCAGACTAAATAATTACTTACAACTTCAAACATGCAAAAACAACAATTTACTTGTGCCATAGTTTAGCAAAATTCTAGTTTGAAAACAACAATTCAATTACCCATAAACTAACACAATATTACCATAGTTTGGCATACATATGTAGAAGCCAAACATCATATTGGTCCAATTATGTAGAAAAGTAGCAATTCAAGTATGTAGAAATTGGTCCAATTAGGCAAAAAAAATAGCAATTCAATTACCAATGTCTTTGACTAAAGAAGACAAGAAACAAAGATACAAAGATAGCTTTATGAGGATCCAGTTAAACATAAATGTGGTGAATAAGATAAATACAAAAACTTAAAGCTCATTTTCAAACTGAAGGCAAATTGCACCATAATGCAAGGCATCCATATATAGTGTTACCTGCATATCTACATCAACAAAATTTCATATTTGGCAGTAAAGAAAAACTTAAAGCTTATTTCCAAGCTAAAAGCAAATTACACCAGAATGTAAGGCATCCATGTGCAGTGTTGCCTACATATCTACATCAACAAAACTTCACATTGGCATCAAACAAATATTTGGTAGAAAACAAATAACTTTTACATAACAAAAAAATACAATTAAAATAGCAGATTTGACCAAGTTTTATGCATAATGCCTGTTGGTCAGTAGGTAGCTAAACAGACAAATGGGATGGTGTGCACCCGCCCATGAACTTGATGTAGTCCATAATGACTTGCACCTGTGCCTGTGTTTTAGCCAATTGCTTCTTATTTTGATATAACTCTGATTTAAGCTTATGAATTTCTTAGTTCATATTGGAGCCTAATGAACAGCTGCCACCTCTTTTTTGAGAACTGCTCCCAAACACGCTACTGGGACAAATACCCATGCCTAGTTTTTGGACATGACCTGGGTGCTTCTTCCTAAACACTTGCCCAAATGCATCATCTGGGAAAATTATTAACAATTGTGTTTGGTCCACTTGGCTTATGGCTTTTTGTAATTTTTCCTAAGTAAACAACAAAACATAGGTATCAATATCAACTAATTACTGTTTCAAAAATAATAAACTTTTCAACAAACCCTCATCCTTATGCTCCTTGCCTCATTGTTCACATATGAGCCATCACTTCTCTAATGGATAGTATCCTATAATGCTGCCCATCCAATGAAACCTTGTCTCTCCTTCTCCTATCATTTAAACAAGCAAAAAAGAGTTATTTCATAAGTAAATCTTAATTGTATTCACTTAAATTAGATGGCTATACTTACATTTTATCCTTTTTCCGCACAAATGTTTTTGACCCCACAATGTGAGGAATAGTCTGTTTATTTCTATCCTGTGTATTTTACTTGTACATTTCCTGCATGAAGAAACTTAATTACTCATTCAACTATCGGTACAATCATAATTAAATTCAATCATTTTCACACACTAGAATTAAATAAACTACTAACCTTGTATTTTTATTTATCCTAGATGAGGACCAAACCTCTCCATTACTCTCCTGAAATGCCCTTAAGGTAGTTTTGTTTAATATTTTGCTCCAAAGTCAAGCTGGGATCATAATGTTTATTGTACAAGGCTCCTTTAAAATCCCTCCACTGCTTTCTAATCATTTGATTAGTGAGCCACTTGGCCATTTCATCATTTTCAAATTGAAAATACAACTATAACAAAAAAAAAAGCCGTTACTATCAGAATGAAATATAAATTGTAAACACCAAGGCTGTTTTATTACATACCATCAGCAATCTGTTGAAAATATTGTCTTTAATTGAGCCTGGTATGTTGGGCTAGGCCTTAAAGTCTATGGCATATTTCATCGTAGCTAGATGATCCATTGCAGCTGAAAAAATACCTCTTTTGTCTTCTATGGACTGACCAAGATTGTCCATCACAACTAGTATTTTCTCTCCATCTAAGCTCCAAACTTGATCAACCCAAAGTTTCTTAACCTTAACCACACCATCTTTATCTATTGAAAAAAGTACAAAATATTAGTGCAATATTAATTCAAACACATAAGAAAATGATATATTATAGCTACCTAGCACATTGCATTGCCATCCACTTCTAGGCCTACTCTTCCTAGTACCAGAAGCTTTAGCTTGCCCATCATTTAGCTTATCACCAGAATGAACATCATCCAGCTCATCATTCATCTCATCACCGCCATAAGCAATAGGCTCCATGTCCTCGGTAGGCAAGGTGAGATGTATAGGCTGTGCTTGTGAAGACTATGTAGGTCCGGTGAGATGGTGTAGGTGGGTGGGCTGAATGGTTGTAAATGCTGGGACTGTGTAGGATGTGTAGAGTGGGTGGACTGGATGGGCCAAATGGGCTGTGGAGGAGATAAGTGGGAGCTGGATGCTCTCGGTGTGCCTTAAACTCTTGGATGTCTCGACTTAGGCATTTCTATAAAATAGATTGTAAAATAGTATGTATTAACACATTGAACAAGAATCTTAAACCAATTTCAATTACATCGAGAGAAATCACAAATAATGCAAATATACATTTAAATTCTCAAATTAAGTCTTTCCACCTTGAGACAAATCCTAATTAATGACAACTACAAATTATAAATCTAAGTATTTCAACGTTGAGAAAAATCATAAAAAAAAAAGCATTCAAAAAAAAAAAAAAGGCTATTCTAACACATCTTCATCTTCCTTAACATTGGATACTAGAATAAGGGCTTCCATATAATCATCTTCCTTTTCCTTGGCCAACTAAATATTCCCATCATCATTCTCAAAAAAATTGCTCAGCTATTATTCAGTAAATGGTTCATACTCACACATATCATCATCCTCAAATTCACCCATGTCACATATGTCTCTTGGCCTAAGATAAACAATAACATTCCACTTTGGAGATACATGATCCTCTACAAAATAAACCATCTGAGCTTGTGATGCATATATGAAAGGCTCATGCTCTTCTCATTCACCGGTGTGAATCAATCTATTCAAATTTACTAAACGAAAGCCCCAAATGTCCTTTTTAAAGCCTCTATCACTGGTGATGTCAACCCACATACATTTAAAGAGGGTGACATATCTTACATAGTAATTGAACTCAATAATATCTACCAATTTCCCATAATATGGAAGAACAGCATCCTGTCCATTGACATGTTGATGGATAGACATATAATTGGTTGTAGAAGTCATGAAAACTCTAGAATTTTAGGTTCTCAATCCATTTTCTTGAGCCACTATCTAAAACTTATATCCATTAACATTAAAGGTTGAGAACCTTCTAGCATTTGGTAGAAGTCCTTGGGCCAGTTGCTTCAGATCGTTCGACATGGTGCTAGCCACGTCATCCACAAAAACTTATAAAAAGAAAATCATCTTCTCAAGTTATATCTATAGCATTGAATTCTATATTAAATATCTTTTAATTCTCACCCATCTAGAAAATCAATCAGCAAAGTCTTTGCTGACTATCTTATGTAGCTCAGCAGAGAAACGTGTTCAGCTTCTTATTTTTCTCTTGATATATAGCTTAAGTTCTCTATAAGGAACAACATTTATATGTGAATACTTGCTCCATAAATATATATGATGAAAGATATATAGTTTAATATAGATACTCATATGAATACTTACTCCAAAAATGGATTAACCTCTTTGCAATTGAATAGAACATATCGATGTGCCTGTCTCACCTCCGTATGTGTTAGCTTGAAATTGGAACCACTACCCACTAGTTTACCTATATTAGGAAAGATATTATTGTTTAGTTCATCGCATTGAATATCATTCGGTTCATCGTTTATGTGAATATCATTCGATTTATTGTTCATGCATCTTGGTCAATTGAACCTCATCTTAATTCCCTGCAAATATCTTGAACAAAACATGAGGCACTCTTCAGATATGTATCCTTCAACAATGAAACCATTTGGTTGAGCCCTATTGCGAACATAAGACTTTATATGTCCCAAATATCTACATAAAGGAAGATGTCATTAGGAAAGAAAAGAAG
>JANHAO010025553.1:0-11327 GCA_026873985.1 Saraca asoca
GAAAAAGCTGGACTAAAGGTTAGTAAGCTTTACCTTCACTCTAGATTTGATCTAGGATGCTTTGAGACCTCAAACTGATGGATCTGTGGGAGTTTCCTTAACCAAAAGGGAGAAGAAATTTTTGAAATTCTCAGTCCTTGGCTGCCCCTTTGGCCAAGGAAACCTAACACAAGTACGTATACATCTTGATATTATTTATGAGTTTAGTGTACTTGGGAAACACTTGAGTGATTTTGGTAAGAAATATTGAACTGCTGTGAAAAAAATTATGGAGTGCAACCAAGGTACAAAGAATTTTGTGCTAACCTATGGGAGATATGGTAATTTGGTTGTTACAGGCTACTTTGACTTTGATTTTATAAATTATCCAGACAACAAGAAGTTAATATTTGGATACAGCTTTATTATGACAAAAAGAGTTATTCCATGGAAATTATAGAGTAATCAATTGCAATAACATCTACTGTGGAGGCAATGTCTCGCATGTTGTGAAGCCATTTATAAGGCTATTTGGTTAAGAAATATGGTATATGGATTTAAAGTTATAGAGAGTATTTCTAGGACCTTAACCATATGTTGCAACAATACTACAACAATGAACTTCTCTCAAAATAATAAAAGTACTTTCATACAAAGTATTTTGATATTAAGTATCAATTTGTTAGAAAGAAGATACATGAGCACTATACATGTTGCCATAGATTGTATGTTTGCAGATCTACTAACTAAAGGCTTAAGTATAAAATTATTAGAAACAAGTGACTAGAATGAGTTTGGCTAAACCTTTTGATGTTTAGGGTTAACAGGAGTTTCATATTTCTTATTGAAAAGATGAACTATTATCATTGTTATCTCAAGAATAGTGAAATATTAACGATGTTGCCATGTGCCTCATATATATGTGTTTATGTGTATGTATATATGATATTGATTGTGCACATTGTTGTATGACATATTAATAGAGATATTTAGACCTTGTCTCGCTATTGTGTTAAGATGTATTGATTCTCATTTTGGCATTTTAAGAAGATGCATAGATCATTTTGTAAAGATGTACATAAGATCACATTTTGATATGTATATTTTGTTATTTATACATTCCATATTATATTTCGGTCATTAGAATATAAGTATTTAAGACATGTATGATATCAGCATCCCTATCAAATATAATGATATACATTATTTGGTACTTATATTGTACCTATGGATGTAATGATGTTATAATTGTTGTTAGCATTCATTGTTGTGGCCACAGATTGTAATCTAATTCATTGTTTCTTAAACTATATTGTCCAAGTGAAAGATTGTTAGAATTTCCTATATTAGACTATTATAGTTTAATTTTTCTATTAAGAATTGGATTATTAGAATGCCATAATAATATTGTAAAATAGGCCTATTAAAGTGTAATCATGTTATTTGACCTAAGTTGACACCTAGATTAATAGTAAACTTTAGTAGTGTGAGCCTTGTAACTAAGCCAATGATGATAGATCAGTTGGCCTGGTAGAATTGTAATAAGATAAGTCCCCACTTACACATAAGATAAAGTTGTAATCACCTTATTAAGGATATAGACTATTTCATCTATGTTTCTCTATTAAAGCATACGAGGAGTGTACCTAACTAGAAAGCTTAAATTTCATGGATTTGCATTTAATATCATGTACGTATATTATTTGTGTTTGTTTGTATAAATTTAAATGCTTCGTGACATAAGTAAAAAATGTATTGAGGATATAGTCTACTTCATCTCCTTCTCTTTGTTAGGGCATATAAGGAGTATACATAACTAGAAAGCTTTGATTTCATGAATTTACATTTAATATCATGTATGTATATTATTTGTATTTGTTCATATAAATTTAGATGCCTTGTGATATAAGTAAAAGATGTGGTTATTGGCTAAATTCTTTATCCAATTTCAACAAAAAAGACTTACATAATTGTTTCTAACATATCCAAATAAATATAAAAAATTTTAAACTAATATTACCAAACACAAATATCAATTTTCTATTAGTAATTTTATTATAATTTTGAATAATACATATCATATTATCCAAAAAAGCAAAAACACTAAATAGCATCATCTAACTGGTTTCCATCGAGAAAAGATGTAAAAATTAGGATGCGATTGTTTTGTTGAGAGATATTTTTTAAGAAAAATCTCATTTAATTGTACATAAGTAAAAATTTTATATCTTTTATATATTTTATGATTGATAAAATATCACACAATGTTATAATGATTGACAAAATACTACATAGTGCCATCCATAATAATGGAAAAAAATTTCTCTAAAATAGTAGATATTATTTTCCACCGTACTCCCTACATGTAACAGTACATAAATAAAATATTTTCTGTTATCTTAATTTTATATAACTATAAATATAAGTAAATAAAATTATTTTTACAAAAGATATTTCCGTCCAAATAATTAGAAACCTAAACACCATTACTGTTTCAATTTTCTCTATTTTTCAAGTAGTTCTGGTCTACGTTCTAGTGAAGGAAAACCTTGTTTGCTTTATCAAAATAGAATTTAAAAGTCTTCCATCCCTCTGCAACATTTTCTGGAAAAATTTCAGGTATAGCACTAAAGATGTCCTACCATCTGAAAAATCAATTTAAAAATTTATATGTTTTACCCTGGTTGAAAAAAAAAACATCCAAGCGTGTTTTTTTTATTTTTATTTTGGTAATGTGTGATGTTATACTAGACTTTTTGATAATCCCAATATGTATAACCATATGGTTCCCGTAGAATTGAATTTTTTTTTATTTGATTAAGGTCTTTGCCCTAATCAGTTAGAGAAATTATTTTTTTAATTTAAAAAGTTGAATAAACGATATCTATCTTATCCCCTTCAGAGATATTATGTTTAATTTTAGTTGAACTGGTATCAACTAAAATTAATTCATAAAAATCTCTTACTTTATTGAATTTTTCAAAGATAAAATGAAAATGTTTAGTGGAGACATAAATTTATCAATAAATTGTTATAAAATAAAATTTTCAATTTATAATGTGGTTCAAAAGTTATGAAAATTAAGACAAGTCAAACAAATCAAATATTGCTGATGTTTTAAGGAGGATTATGTAAAAAAGTTACAAGAAATTCTCCTTCAACCTAAAGGCAAATCAGCATAGTCCAACTCATCCAAATTAGAGAAGGACTATGTTTAGTCAAATGAAGAAAATTGCTTTAACCTCTGGAACTGAAGTCTGGAATAATGTCTAAATAAAATTTCATAATTCAATAAGATAAGATGCAAATTCAAAATCAAATAAAATGAAGATGGCGTCTCAACAAAATGAAATTTAAATAAAGATCCAAATGAAATAGAGATACAGATAAAAATGAAATGAAAATGATATCTCAACCAAATGAAAATTCAAATTTTGATTAGATGAAATGAAGATAACATTTCAACTTTTTTGAGATAAAAAATCATTTGTTGTAAATGGTTTTGCTAGGCTTTCAAATCCTTTACCTTTTCTTTGAGAAGGTTTATTTCAGATCCCGTAAATTGATAGGTTCATTTTCTTCTTATTTAAATCTTTCTAAAACATTTTTAAAATCGCATTTATTCAAATATGACCATTTTTCACATTCTTAGCTCCTCCCTCTTCAAGAAGCCTTAGTAGCCCCTTAGAGATGGAGGCAAGAAATGCAAGGTCAACCAAACTAATAATCATAATATCGATTCTTTAATTTTGCAAACCAACAACATAGTTGAGAGTTCCATCAATATTTCCTGAGAGCATTTATTCAAATGATATAATCCGAAGATCCAATTTGATCTTCATTTCTAGTAAAACTAATTCCCCCGTCCTAAATGATTTTAGCTAACTAGACCATCCAAATATAATTCACAATGAGATAATCCAAAATCTTTTCACAGAATCACTTTAGGGAGAACCAAAATTTCTGCTTGCCTGAAGCAACAAAATTACAAAGAAAAACTAACCAAAACTGAAAGGAAAATGTTGTATTCATGGGTTTTCCTATCCAAGATAAGAATTTACCCTTTCTGTAAAGTGATTAGTTAGCATGGTCCAAGACCTTTGCAAGAACTTCCTGTGGAATCTGCAAAGCTGCTGCAGTGAAGTCAGGAATGACTGTTTACCAGAAGAATGAAAACAACAAAGAAGCAGGATCCTATCTTTCATCATGATGTAGAGTACCGATGTTGTAGAGCGAACTTTACAACTTCATAAAAAGAAACCACAATTCCAACTGAAGGACCTGCACGAGCAACTCGTGGACCGACTCCTGTAAACATACCCTTCATGCCCCCATCTCTGTGAAAAGAAAATATGGAAGTCAAGTAGACAAACAGGATACATCAATGATAGAGAAAATTGCCACAACTGCAAATCCAAACAACATTCAACATCACAAAGCTGTCTTGTGGGACAAGCACAAAGTACAATGGTGTTTATTATATCAATAAAGGTAAAGCACAAAGTACAATGGTGTTTATTGTATCAATAAAGGTAGTTCACAAATGAGACTACACACACCATATCAGAAAACTCTGAAAAATAAATTAGCAAGCAATAGTTTAAAATTCTAAACATCAACAAGGGTTGAGAGTCTTGGACATCTGATAAGATAGGATATGGGTATTAGTATTCGATCCACTGATTATTGGAGCCCAGGACTTTGATTCATATCCCTGCCTGCCCAACACTCTGAACTATGCCCTAATTACAACACATGCATCAAAAGTTCAAATAATTATTCCTGGTCAATGCTGATAAACAGCTTAAGAATCTCTCTGCCTTGGGTGGTTGAGTAAAAGAGTACATAGTTCAAACTTCAAGCTACATTTGTCACCTTGAAAGCATTAAGATTCTTTTACCAGATCATTAATTACTTAGAACAGTATTTATCCCATCAGAGCATCTCCAATGGTGCAATCCATTGGAGTTGCTTAAGTCCCTTTTTTATGAGCCCCATCATGTCATATCAGTTGAAAAATTATTATTTTATATTAAGATACAGTTACTTGTATAAGCAACTGTATTTACAGGCTGTCATGCCAGCTGAAGTTGCTATATTTAAGAACCACCAAGCAACTCCCATTGGAGATGCTCTCATTTGAATTCTGATGTGTAAAATGTAACAAAATATTATAGAAAATGCAATCAATGTAATCCACCATTAACTTAATGAGTCTATACCCTACACTATAATGCACTCTTACTGTCATTTTGTTTTATTGTTAAAACTTTCATAAAATTTGCTCTTGCTGAAAGTATTAGTCTACATCAATCCTAGATAATAACAAATACATTAAACAGAAAAATAAAGAAAGATATAAATATATTAAAATGTGAAAAGAAAATCTAATGAATCGCTTGAATTCTGCATTAGCTAGCTGTCTCAACATTCAATTCATACTATTATTTGTGCAAGATAGCAATGTTATGCTATTTAAATCTAAAGGTGAGAGTGTCAATTGCTCATTCTACTTATTACCATACAATCCACAATACAAAATACCAAATATGTAACTATCCCCAAAGTTCAGGTAATCTTCAACTAACATAAGCCACAAAGAGTAAATATTGAAGTGTTCAAATATTAGGCTGACTAAGGGCATTACAAATAATTTCTATCTACATCTGGAGAATGCAAAATGGCAGTAATGTATAAGTTTGTCCATGACATCTTAAACAATTTCAAATCATAACATTAGATATGTAAAGTATTAATTACCTCCAAACCTCCATTAACGTGTGTCTGGTTGTCATTTTCAATGCCCTTGTTGGATCCTTCTGATTTTTTGGGGATTAAATATGAAAGATATTAGAATAATATAATATATATATATATATAGCTTCACAATCCTCTAAGCAGTATTGTTAATTCAAATGAGACAATTAATGTCAACAGAAACATGAGAAGGTCCATCCCTACAAAATTACTTCGATATTGAAGAATAGGGGTCTGCTCCTTTCCCCCAGTTTGAACAAAAGGAAAGATAAAATGAAAAAAAATTTACTAGCAGAAAGGTATGGAACAAACCTCTATCTGCCTTCGGGTTTTCACAACATCTAGGGGGCATGTAGCACCAGCAGCAAGGGTTCCTGCAACAAAACCAGCTGAAAAATTTGCCCCAAGGACACTTAAAGCATTGGCATCTTCACCTCCAACCAAACTAAGAAGTCTTCTTCTAATCTGTTAAGCATGAGCATAACAAATTAATATGAACAAATAAAGAACATTAATAAAGAGCACACGTCTTAAACTCAGAGTTTAGAAAGGAATCGCACTGGTTCAAGGGTTGACCAACAAATTGCAGAGTAGGGCACATCACGGGCAAGTTGAGAACCCATGCCAGTCCACAGGACACGGAAGGCTTGCACTGTAATAAAATAAAGTGATTCAGCCACAATTACATGATATAACAACTAGTTTTATTTGCTTCTTACATGTATTGCCATGCATGCTTTCATCATATGTGACTAAACACCCCATAACTTTGCATTCAAATTGTACAAACTCCACACTTATCAAGTTTATAACCCTTTGTCAGTTATAATGAATAAAGGAGACTCACAACTGTTCTGAGGACTGTTTGTGTTTTTAACATGTGAGATGACACCAAGCAATGTATGGAAGACTCCAGGCGGCTTTTTACCAATTTGAGTCTCTTTAAATGCCTGCAACAGAAATGAAGACATAAGAAACCATGTGACTTTCCAAAAATAAATGGGAATCTAGAGAGCTAGTGGAATGGGAAATATAGACTAAAATTACTGACAAGTTAAAACATATCACAACATCTAAACAGAACACAACAGAAAAATGAGAGTCAATAAGGAAACAAGAATATCATAGACATAGCAATAAATCAAAGTCCAATACTAATGGATAAGCCGGCTAAGGCATCCCCCAAAATAAAACAAACATTATACAGTAACAATTAAAATCTTGAAGAGAAAATTGTTCAGAAGAACTGAACTATCATAGATCAAATAACATTGATCAACTTGGCTTTAGTTAAATATATCAGCCAAAATAAATCATGCAGCCAACTAGAGCAGTCAGAAAGCTAAGATTTGCCATAAACCAAAATTGACCTACAGAAAGGCTACTGTTTAACCTATTCACAACAAACTTCAATGCACAAGATCAAGGAATATAACCATATCACAAGGTCCCTACATAAAACAAGGTCACTTCTTTTAAGGAAACTTCAAAAATTGCTATTTTCATCAAACTTATGGTGCCAATGCTTTCGTATGTGGGTTTAACAAAACAGATTTTTTTTTTTTTTTTTGATAGAATGTCTAACAAAACAGATTACTAATATTGTATTCAATACCTGCATACGAGTTCTGGCAAGTTCAATAGGATAGCAAGTTGCACAAGCTAGTGACCGTGCCAGAGAGCCAGCCAGTAAAGGTACATAAGGAGTTGTACTTGGTGCACTTTTGGCTGTTTGTTCCTCCAACCAGATGCGGAATATGTCATAACAAGGAAGGTAAATTCCTACCTATTAAAGGATACAATAAATAGAAGGTGGTTTGATTACTGAATCCTTTATAGCACCAATTATTCTAGAGAGAAAAGATCTTGTTTGACTTGTGAACCTACAGTTGGTACTGCCAGTGCCAGGCCAGCATTTGTGCCTCTCCATAGCTTTGAAAATCCTTCCTGCAAAACCACTTTGGATTGATAAAGGAGAAGCAAAAATTTTAAAAACAAATACAAGAAAATGACTGCTAAAAGTGTAGTTAACATTTCCAAACTTTTGATACTGCTAAAAGTTCTCTCTTTCCATCTATAAGATAGAATAATTATTGTGCAGAACCATCAACCTGTCGTATTATTTTGCAGAGGACATCCAGTGTCCCTTTATACCGAAAACAGTCAGGAGGACAAATTGATACGGTGCCATGGATTCCAGCACGTGCACATGACGGAGAACACCGTAAGTCTGCAAACATCTGAAACACAAAATAGTTAATAGATTCTCAAATATACCAGTAAAGGTACAGAGTGGGAAACAGAGGGTGGGACTTAATACTTCCATATCACACACCTAACATAAAAATCTAACACAACACACACATAATGGTACTAAAACAAAATAGATCATTCCTTCAAAAGAATTGTTTTGTTTTATTAGTTGAAGGAGGGGCTATTTGTTCCATGCATACCATATTTGGACCAAAATAAGCCATTCGATTGATCATATTACTCAGTGGATGAGAATAAGCCACCCCTGCAGCCTGTGCTTGCAACCTTGTCTGGAAATTAGGACAGAACAATTTAGAATACACCAACTGTTAAATCAAACAACTAAACTAAAAAGAAGGAAGACATAAAGGCATTCAGGAAAAATCACATTAGAAATGGCACACTAATTTATAGGCATAATTTGGACACCATTCTGAGAAATAACACTGACATGTAGGCACTAATCGCCCCTTTTTTTTTTTTTTTTAATTTCTACTGCAATTTTGATGGCCTTAGCAATACATGACATGAAGCAATTCGCCTGGAAAAAGATGTACCAGCTTACTGCTAAGTAACTACAATATTCACAACCCATATACTACACGAAAGCTAACCCAAAATCAAGTTGATAGGATAGGATTAAGAACAGCAGGAAGCACTATGAAAAGAGGTTAACAGACTAATCTAAACATTGTGGTCCCACAGCATCAGAACAATACTTTCAGAGCTTTTTAAAACTTAAATTCGGTCTTACCTTAGCTACATCAAGAGGATTGACAATGATGGCGGAGAGAAAGGCTGCCCCCGCGGCAGAGAAAGCTCGTTCGCGAATTCCCAATTTAATATCCGATGGAGGACAATGAGGAAGAGAACCTTCGTTTTCATCCCTAACCGTAGATTCCAACAGCAAAGAATTACCTTGTGTACAAATTTTAACTACTGGACTTTGCTCAGCCATCCATGGAATCTGGATTCGCTCTGAATCCACCATTGTTTTCCTCCTTCTTGTTCTCCCTCTAAGTGCAAAACTGAATGAAATAGGAATCAATTGGTGATTAGAAATCAAAAAAATAAACGTTAATTATTGCTTGGGCACATAAAATCCAAATTTTTGTAGGAAAAGGAATGAGAGAGTGTTTTCTTCCGCCAGTTACTTGGAGAGGAGAAAATCGGCGGAAAAAAGGCTTACCAGAAATATAACGAGGAATGCGTGTGTGCTTATGTAGTCAGCCCACGATTGTTGAAAAAACAATGACAAACGTCCTTTTCGGCCCAAAAAACCAATTCCGGGTATACAACAAAGTGAAGAAGCTAGGGCTTTATTCCAAAAACCAGAAAAGGGATTGCTTTTCTATACCTGTAAGAGGAAGAAGATCAACTATTGCCGGCTAGACCCCGGCGGAGGCTGATTCACGCAAGTCAGTGTAAATTGTGTAACTAGGCGCAACTTAAAAGTTGTGCTGTATTCACCACATTTATACTTTTTTTTTTCCTGGTGTCACAATTTCTATTTTGTAATTTTTTTTTTCAATTTAAAAAAGGAAAGACATATAATATAATTACTATATACAACTCCATTTTTATACCAAATTAATTTTTTTGTTTGTAATAAAAATTTAATTTTTCTCTATTTAACTTAAGCCCTGAATTTTCATAAGAAATTGTGCCCCAAACTAAACATATTTTAGGAAGAAAAATGTTAATCCTACAATTTTTTTTTACAACACTTCCTCGAATTTCATAAGTGGTAAGATATAACTTAAACTTATCTATTTATTTTAAACTATGAAACAATTTGTATCATATTGTCATAGGCACAAATATAAAAATAATTTTAAATAATAATTATGAAAATAATAACAATTCTATAACTTTTCTAATGTTATAAATATCATAATGTCATAAATCCTTAATTTTTTTAAAAAATTATTGTAAGTTATTCTCGTTAAATTTAAGCTAATTTTTAATTATAATCAATTAATAATAATTTTATGTAATTAATTTTTAATTATAATTTATTATGATTTTTATTAACATAAATTTCTTTCATATTATTTTAATTTTCTTTATCTATTTCTTTAACTCGTTATTTCAATATCATTATTTTAGTTTTATACTGTTTAATATTTAGTTCTCATTTTCTTCGATAAAATATTGATCAAAATGAAAATAAATGCATTGATTTTATAAAACATGTGAGTAATAGCATTAATTTAATTTTGTAAAATAGTGTGTGGACAGGAAATAACAACAGTCTCTTCTTGTGAATTCTCTGAATGCGCCATGTGGATAGTCGCGGCTACAGTCAGGATAGTCGTAGCAACGGATTGAAGACGTGGCTAATGCTGTATCGCTAGAGGAGAATCTAATAACCCCGTCAACCACTACTTGTTTAATTCAACACCCGCCCGCCTGTTGCCTGTTCGTTTTTACTTGGGAAACTCCTTTACATTTCTATTCTCTTATTTTTATAGACATATATTTATCAATTTATATATTTATTTATTTTTAACAAAATAGATGAATATAAATTTAAAATATAAAAATAAAAAATGAGCATATATTTTAATAATAAAAAAATATAAACATAATTAAATTAAATCTTGTATATAAGTTTATAATTTACTATTTGTATTTTGGTTAAATAGATTTTGGATGTTTAATGTTTTGTACACCATGAATGATTACCTCCCTTGATATATTGAATTATAATTTTTCATTTCTTATAATTTTATTTAATTTTAATTATATACTTATAGTTTAAAATTGAATTCTTACATCTATTTCTTTTATAATTTTAGTTAGATACTTTTCCTTATTTTTTCATTATGTTCTTTTGCTCAACATATTTATTAATATTGTATTGGTATAATTTAATTGTTGTTATATAGAGTTTCATATTATTTCTAATTCTCTTTTAAAATTAAATTATGGAGTTTTAAAAATAAAAGGAAAAAAGAATTGGTTTATAATGTTATCATGTTATTGTTAATATATTTTTATAATTATAAGATTTTTATTATACCAAATATTATGGAATTAACGTTTCTTTTTATTTCAATTTAATATGATAATTTATCCAAAATAAAATAGTAAAAAATGTGATCTATTCATTTTTCATAAAGTGAAAGCACTTCTGCAACATCAAATACAAAATAAAATGTGAATATAGAAATTTAAAATAAAGAACATGAGACACTTCATTCTCTGTTTCACAAGAGATCCGAAGAAGTTAGTGAATATACCTTTTTTGATAAAATGTTGCAATAATTTCACTATTTGTACTGTTACAACTTTTATTTATAAAAACTTGTAGATATCTTCATGAACGTAATTTT
>JANHAO010025554.1:0-11320 GCA_026873985.1 Saraca asoca
ATGCTCCAACTTGAGGGGGAGTGTTAGTGAATAGGTTAGTTAGTTAAAGAGATAAGCCTATGTAGGTTAGGATAAGTGATAAGTCTAGATTTATTTAAATCCTATTTTATCTTTATCTCTTGTACACACTTTTATTATAAATACATATGCTTGGCTCATTATAGAGCACAACTTCAGAATAACATCTTCTCTATCTCTCTTAATAAACCCGATGAAAAAGGTAAAAATATTTCACAAATATATTATGATATTAAACGTTTCTTTGAACAGTGGAATGCTCTTATTCTTATTACTACGAACATTGAGGTGATGTAGACTCAATAGGAACCATTGGGAGCTCTATGTTTTTTGATGGCTCTACCCCTTGAACTTAACACTGTCCTCAACAAATCCTCACCAGTTCTAAATCACTCATGTTGGTAAATGCATTCTATTGTATTCTTCAAAATGTTGGAGATATGCCTTCTTAGTCTACAACTCCTAGTGAGTGATTTGCTTTGATTGGATTTGGTACTAGAGGGGCTTGTGGTTATAGTAGAGAAGGAAAAGGAAGAGGGTGTGATTCTAATAATGCTTACATCTGTCATTATTGCAAAGAAACTGGTCATATCAAGAGAAATTGTCCAAGTTAAAAAATGCACCACCTCGAGTTGCATATACTATTATTAGTACTCTTGCATTGGAGTCTGAGCCGACTCGTGGAATAATCATATCTGAAGAGGAGTATGCTCGATATCTTCAACTCCAGGCCTCTCAGCAATCATCACCCATCCAGTTGACTGTCACTATGGGCCAGACAGGTAATCCTACTGTGTGTCTCTCCAGTTATAATACTAGATGGGTTATTAATTCTGGTGCTACTAATCATATGACGAGTAATACAAGTATCTTGTCTTCTTTTCACAACTCTTTTGCCTCTCATGTTACCTAAGTTAATGGGTCTTCTGCTTTTGTTTGTTGGAAGTGGTATAGTTAATGTCCCACCTAATATTTCTTTATCCAATATTTTATGTCTTCCCAAGTTCTTATTCAATTTACTTTTTGTCAGCCAATTAACACGTACCTACAATTGCAGTGTTTTCTTGGTTATTATGTTTTTCAGGATCTTTTATCGAAGATTTTTGGTAGGGGATGCAAATGTGGTAGGTTGTATGTGCCTGATGAAAAAGTTTCTCGGCCAATTGTTGCATCTACTATCCTCACTCTGCAACAATTATATTGTCGCTTGGGTCATCCTTGTTTAACGTCTTTAAAGAAATTATATCCTAGTTTATGTCTTCCCAAGTTCTTATTTAATTTACTTTTTGTTAGCCAATTAACATGTACCTATAATTGCAGTGTTTTCTTTTTTCCTGGTTATTGTATTTTTCAGAATCTTTTATCAAAGATTTTTGATAGGGGATACAAATGTGGTGGGTTGTATGTGCCTGATGAAAAAGTTCCTTGGCCAATTGTTGCATCTGCTACCGTCACTCTGCATCAATTACATTGTCGCTTAGGTCATCCTTTTTTAATGTCTTCAAAGAAATTGTATTCTAGTTTAAGTTCTGTTTCTACTTTAAATTGAGTCATGTCAGTTTGCTAAACAGCATCGTTAGTCTTATATTCCTCAAGTTAATAAACAAGTTGCATTTCCTTTTGAGTTAGTACATTCAAATGTTTAGGGTCCTTGTCTTGTTTTTTCTAAATTTGGTTATCATTATTTTGTTATTTTTGTTGATGACTATGTGAGAATTACTTGGCTTTATTTGATTAAAAATCGATCATAATTGTTTGATGTTTCTATTCCTTTCATGTTAAAAGTAAAAATCAATTTCAAACACCTATACGCAACTTTCAAAGTAATAATGCTAAAGAATACTTTTTAGTAAAATTTTCTTATTTGTCACAGTATGGTATAATTCATCAATCATCTTGTGCAGTTACTTCGCAACAAAATGGAGTAGCTGAAAGAAAAAATTGTCACCTATTAGAGGCAGCTCATGCTCTTTTGTTTCAAATGAAAGTGTCTAAGGTGTTTTGGGTGATGTGGTTGTTATAGCCTATTTTTTAATCAATCGTATGCCATCTTCGTTTCTTGATGGGCAGGTATCTTATTCTCTTTTGTTTCCTTCTCTGATATTATTTCCTCTCACTCCATGTGTTTTTGGTTGCACATATTTTGTGCAGGATCATCGTCCTCAAATTCTTAAGTTAGATCCTTGATCTTTGAAATGTGTCATTCTTGGATATTTTCAAACTCAGAATGGGTATTGATGTTAGTCCTCTGAATTAGGCTGTTATGTTGTTTCTTTTGATGTTAATTTCTTTGAGTCCACTCCATTTTTTGGGTCTTTTGAGTCTTCTTGCTTAGTGTCAGATTTTGAATCTATTGATGAACATTTCTTTGTGCATTCTACTCCTTAGGATTCTCAGGTCTCTTCCACTAGAACTTGGGCTCCTCCTCCTATTAAGTATGTTTACTCTCATAATGTGTAGGTACCAGATGTAGTTTGTCCTTCTACTAAGACATCAAGTGCAGCGCCTGTTACAAACATCCCATTAGCTTCATCTTCCCCACCGGCTTCTTCCTCATAAGATCCACTTCTTGCGTCCTTTGATCTTAACTTGCCCATTTGTAGTTGCACTAAAAAAGATACCCATAATCACTCTTATCTGATTGCTACCTTTATATCTTATTCATCTTTACCTATCTCTTCACAATGCTTTATTCCCTTGTTGGATTCTATTACTATTCTTAAGTCAGTTTTAGAGTCACTTTCTCATGATGGGTGGCGTGCTACTATAGAGGAAGAAATGATGGCTCTTAAGGTCAATCAAACCTGGGATGTTGTGCCTTTACCGCATGGTAAGCAACCTACTAAATGCAAATGGGTGTTTACTGTGCAAGTTAATCCAGATGGTTTTGTTGCTCGATTGAAAGCTCGCTTAGTGGCAAAGGGGTGTGCTTAGACTTATGGCATTGATTATTCCAAAACTTTTTCTCTCGTGGCTATGATTACTTCCATTCGTTTATTTATCCTTCTTGTTACCTCTCAAAATTGGGCTTTCCATCAGTTTGATGTGAAAAATGCTTTGCTCCATGGTGATCTACTTGAGGAAGTGTATATCGAGCAACCACTTGGTTTTGTTGCTTAGGGGGAGCATGAAAAAGACCTAGAATGATACAGACAATTAGTGGGGAAATTGAACTATCTTACTATCACCAAACCTGACATTTCTTTCCCTTTTAGTGTAGTAAGCCAGTTCATAAATTCTCCAAGAATCTCTCATTGAGATGCAATTATTCACATCTTAAAATATCTGAAGAAGGCACCTGGGCGTGGAATCTTGTAAAAAAATCATGGCCATTGTAGAGTAGAAGGCTTTTCTGATGTAGATTGAGCAAGATGTCCTATGGATCAAAGATCTACATTAGGATATTGTGTGTTTGTTGGTGGAATCTTGTGTCCTAAAAAAGCAAGAAACAAGCTCTTGTATCTCAATCAAATGTAGAATCTGAATATCAAGCTATGGCCCATGTTATATCTGAGCTTGTGTGAATCTCTTACCTTCTTCGTCAACTTGGGATTAAGTCCTCTAGAATTATGCAATTATGGTGTGATAATCGAGTGCCATTTACATTGCTACAAATCTAGTTTTTCATGAGTGAACAAAGTATGCAGAGGTTAATTGTCATTTTGTTAGGCAAAAACTCCAGGAAGGAGTTATTGATCCTAGACATATTAGAACTGGGGATCAACTTGCTAATTCATTTATTAAGGCACTTCTGGGAAAATGGGTTGATGATATTTATAATAAGCTAGGCATGTTTGATATCTATGCTCCAGCTTGAGGAGAAATGCTAATGAATAGGTTAGTTAAGTGATAAATCTAGGATTAGATAAGTGATAAGCCTATGTAGGATAAGTTATAAGTTTAGATAGTTCAATAAGTCATAGACCTATTGATACTCTATTTCATGTACATATCTTCAATATAAATATATATGTCTGACTCATTGTTGAGCATAGCTTCATAATATCTTCTCTCTTAACAAAACCCTTTAAATTTGGGATGTATGTGGAGTGGCTGTTTCTCTTCCAAAAATTTTGCATACATTTGGAATTCATTTTGCTGAATATATTTACATTCCATTACTACTTCCTGGAGTTAATGATTTAAATATTCCATGGGTATGAATATTGTAATCGGATGTACTGGATTTGAGTTAATCTTCAGTCAAGCATATAGTTGCATAGTTTACAATTCCTGCTTTCTTATTTACTTTTCTTCCTTGATTCCTTCTATTTCTAGAAATTTATCCTGATGACCAGTTTGATTCCATTTATACCATGTGGTCATCTTGAGTGATTGCATATTGTTTCTTTACTTTGCTTGCTGGGTGAGCTTTTAAGAACTTGGGTGATAATTTTTTAACTACTTTTATGGGTTTCAGATACGAACATTTGGAATGCTCAGATCTCGTTTTCAATCACTGCCTGGTGCCTTCAACGCCTGTTTGATACCAGAGGAAAGGAGTGAGCCAAAGAAAAAGGGGCTAAAGGCCACTTTATCTCGCAGATTTGCAGAGGTCAACAATTTTATCATCACTTTCTTGAGTTTGTGATTAAGAATTACAACATTTTGTTATTCAATTACATTTCTTTGATTGGTTGATACAGATCCCATCTAGTAAAGAGAAAGAAGCTGCTAGATTTGCTCAGTTGTGGAATCAAATAATCACAAGTTTTAGAGAGGAACATCTTATCAGTAACAGGTAATTTGACAGATAATTTATGGCTCTGGATCTTGATAGACCTCTCTACATACTCACAGACTTGCATGCACTCACTTGCACTTGTGCTCACGCATGCAAACATGTATAAATTAGAGCTCTACGGTCTTTCTATGGTGAAGTGCTAAGGTCACTGGGCTATTTAGGGAAATGGACCTTTTGCTTGTGCCCTACTGGGCTGATCGTGAGTTGGATCTTGTACAATGGCCTCCATTTCTACTTGCTAGCAAGGTTTGTATATATTCATTTCAGTATGAAAGTTCACCAACTACTTTGCTGTGTAGTAATTCTCTATCTGTTCTATAGATTCCAATTGCACTAGATATGGCAAAGGATAGCAATGGAAAGGATCGAGAGCTGAAAAAGAGAATTGAAGCTGACAACTATATGTCTTGTGCTGTTCGTGAATGCTATGCTTCATTTAAGAGCATCATTAAATTCTTGGTTCATGGGGAACATGAGAAACGGTAAGTCTGTTGATTTACTTTGATGTGTTTATATAAGAAGTTAGTGATGTGGTATTCCTACCTTGTTCTGATAAGAAGTCAGAAATTGGGAATCGTAAGTGTTGATAAAGAAATACCTTTTAATAGATGGGAAAGAGTAACATGAAGAGGAGGATATGTTGCACTCCTCAGAAAAACAACAAAAAGTCAAATGCGAACTAAATAAAAGCATTAAAATGGAAGAACTTTTCAATCTCTTATCTACCCAAAACAGCCCTTTGAAGAAATTATGTGCTGAGGATCAAAGAGAAGCCAATGAAAATCCTGTCCCAAGACATGTATGCGGTCATAGATTTTCCCTTAAAGTCTGACCATTCCATTCCAATAATAGACACTAGAGAGCGACATACAATAAACACTGCCATTGCTCTTTTCGCTGGTCACTCTGCCAAACTCTGAACTTCAATAAGAAACACTCAAAAGGTATGCCCATGAAATTAAAAAAAAAAAGGGAGAAACACTAAAAGGATCTGCGGGCTATCATTTATCAAAAACTCCATAGTTGTTATTATAAAAATGCCATTGGAAACAACTTGTGGTGCAGGATGGTAAAGGGTCAGACAAAAGGAGAAATTGGATAACTAATAAAAACTCAATAATTCAATTAATTTAACTTTTATAAGTAGGAAGAAGAATACAAGAGAAGAGGATAAGTAATCCTTGAAAAAAAAAAAAGGAGAGAAGAGGATAAACTTTTATAAATAAGTAATCCTCAATAATTCAAAATCAATCAGGGGCGAGACTTTTATAGAATTTTTTTTTTTCATATATACAACTTAAGACTGTAATCCTACTGGGCTAATTCCATTTAATAATAACATATCCTGAGACCAAAAGGACAAAATGTTATTATTCTTCCTTTAATCTATTTTAAATTTTGTTGGCCATTGTTATTTCAGGGTCATAGAATATATATTCTCTGATGTTGACAAACACATAGAAGCTGGGGATCTAATAAGTGAATTCAAGATGAGTGCTCTTCCTAGTCTCTATGCTCAGTTTGTTGAGCTAATCAAATATTTGGTAGTGTTTTGACACTCTTCAATGCAATTTGGTACAATTAGTATTTCTTCAACAGGATTGTCATAATCCTCTGGTTCAATTATAATTTTGGCAGTTAGATAATAAGCCAGAAGAAAGGAATCAAGTTGTAATTTTATTTCAAGACATGCTGGAGGTGGTAACTAGAGATATAATGATGGAGGATCATATATTCAGGTAATGCATACTTGCCTCCAGGGCGCTTCATCTCCAAGTGGAATATTTTTCACCATTCCTTAATTATTTCTATATTATTCTTCTTTGATAGTTTGGTGGATTTAAATCACGATGGATCTGGACATGATGGGATGCTTCCCCTTGAGCCAGAGCACCAGTTATTTGCATCTGAAGGAGCTATCAAGTTTCCAATTGAACATGTCACAGAGGCTTGGACAGAGAAGGTTTGTCGCTACTAAGATTGTGTTGATTAAAATTTAAATAATGAACTGGGTGGCTCATGTATCTACCATGTTTCCTTTTGCAGATTAAAAGACTTTTCTTACTGCTTACAACAAAAGAATCGGCCATGGATGTACCATCTAATTTGGAAGCAAGAAGGCGTATTTCTTTCTTCTCAAATTCATTGTTTATGGACATGCCCCCGTCACCCAAAGTTCGAAACATGCTTTCATTTTCGTAAGCTTGCTTATCGCAATTTATTAGGAAGGCTGAAAAAAGTTAGTTGTAGGATTAGATATCATAGGAACATCACCCCCCCCTCCCCCCAAAAAAAAAATGGAGGAGGAGGACAAAGCAATGAAGAACCAAGAAAAGAGATGCACATTAGCTTCTCTGCATATCCATGAACCTTAATCTCCAAGAGTGGCTGGTCACTAAATAATCTAGCATTTATTTCTAACCAAGTTCACTACATGACTGAATAAACAGCATACCACAGAATTATGCCATTTTTATTGCCCCAAAGCCTACTTGCAGGTTAGAAATTTATTTAGGGTTTGGACATCGAACTTCAGCTCTTAATTGTGAATTCAACAATTTAGTTGATTTTACTAGGTACTTGATGGGATTTTAACTTTGATTTTTGTAATTAAAAAGTTGTAATCAGTTCGTTGCATGTTCATTTGTTTGTTATGGATGACTTTGTAGGGTTTTAACACCATACTACACAGAGGAGGTTCTTTTCTCATTGTGTGAATTGGAATCACCCAATGAAGATGGTGTTACAATACTTTTCTAATTGCAAAAGATCTTTCCAGGTATGTGGGCACCTATACATGGAATATAGATCATTCTCCCAGATAAATGTGAAAATCCAAGGGATGGAATTCTGTTACTTGTAACTTATTTGGTTATTGTTGAGCAGATGAGTGGAACAATTTTCTTCAGAGAGTGAATTGCAATAGTGAGGAGGAGCTTAAAGGAAATGATGAGTTAGAAGAAGAACTTCGTCTTTGGGCATCATATAGAGGACAAACTTTGACTAGAACTGGTTCTCTCTCCGTCTCATTTTCTCACACACACAATCACATGCAAACACACAAATACACATAAATGTGCAAACTCAAGAGTACTTATGTTTATACTTTTTATAAAATAATGTTATACCATCATTGCTTGTGACTTATTATAGCAACTGATCAAAGTACTTTTACTGATGCAATGCAGTAAGAGGTCTGATGTACTACAGAAAAGCCTTGGAGCTCCAGGCTTTTCTTGATATGGCCAAAGATGAAGGTGATTCTTCCTTCTTGAATATTACTCTGAGTTATGGAGCAGGTTTCTTTATATGTTTAATTTTTCATGGATTTGTCCAAAAAGTTTGAGAGTTTTTTATCTACTTGTTTCTGAAGTTTTTGATGTAATAAGGTCAATAGAATTGTTTCGGATTTTGCTCAGTTTGCTGTCGTTCGGTGTATTTGGTTGGGAAAAAATGCTACAATCTTTAGAATTCAGGTCAACCAAGTTTCCTTTTGTGGGATAAGATTTTGTTCATGGCCTCTCTTTGGCTAAAAGCTGGTGGCTATTTTAGAGTGTTGAGTCTATGATTTGCATTCAAATTGGACAGCAGTGTTGTCTTAATTTTGAGTTTTTCTTTTCTTTGAGGATTCCTTATCCTCTTATGTATTCTCTTCTCTATTTATTCAAATTTTCTTTTTCGATCAAAATAATTTTGTTTAGTAAACAAAACACTTATCTGGAATCTATTTGTTGGAGTTAGTGAATGTTGGTTTTTTGCCTAAAATGTGTAGATTTGATGGAAGGCTACAAAGCCATCGAAAATTCAGACAAAAACTCAAAGGGGGAAGGGTCATTGTGGACACAATGTCAAGCAGTGGCTGATATGAAATTTACTTACGTGGTATCATGCCAACAATATGGGATTGACAAACGATCTGGTGCTGCTCGTGCACAGGATATTCTAAGGCTCATGACAGCATGGGTATTTAGGCTAGCTAGTTCTTCAAGTTCTTGTGTATTTTGAGCATGTTAATCAGTTGGTACATACATTTTCATTTGGCAGATATCCTTCACTTTGAGTGGCCTATATTGATGAGGTGGAAGAACCTAGTAAAGACAGACCAAAAAAAATCAACCAGAAGGTTTATTATTCCTGCTTGGTGAAGGCTATGCCAAAATCCAGTAGTTCCTCAGAGCCTGTGCAATATTTGGACCAGGTAACCCTTGGGATGTTGATTAATCAGGGTTGGGTTTATTATAGATGATTGTCCAGATAGAGATTAGTATCTTACTGGCATATTCATGCCCCCAGTAAATTCTTTTTGTGACATGGAGTTGATGAGTCAATTAAATGTTTGAGTTTGGCATGAGTAGAGCTCAACATTGAATTATTTGGTTCAGCTCCTTCCAAGTCAAATACCTTAGAAACCATTACCTAGTTTCTCAATTTATGAACGTGTCTAGTTATGATATCATCATGATGTATGTTGTGATCAGGCACACAGATATGCAGAAAAGAAAACTCTGACCAGATTTATTTTTGAATTCCTTCAACTAGTATGAAGGAACATTAATATCTCAATGATTAAAGTTTATTCATTCAACTTTATAGACTTTTTAAGCCTAATTATTCATCTTAGTCTACTTTCAAGCTGGGAAAAAAACGTTTATATAGTTATTATCATATTAAATACAACTTGCTTGGAACTTAGGCATAAGTCTTCATTCTTTTCTTTTACTTTGTAAATTTGTGATATTAGTTCATACTTATTATCCTTCTTAATCAGGTTATATATAAAATAAAGCTTCCTGGACCAGCTATTTTGGGTGAGGGTAAGCCTGAAAATCAGAATCATGCCATAATTTTCACACGTGGAGAAGGCTTGCAGGCAATTGATATGAATCAGGTATGATGGTCATATAAAAAAAAAAATATTGAAAGGTCGCATATCATGTTAGGTGATTGATGTATCAATTTCTGTAGGAGAACTATATGGAAGAAGCTTTGAAAATGAGGAATTTGCTGCAAGAGTTTCTTAACAAGCATGATGGTGTGAGGTGCCCCAGTATTCTTGGACTTAGGGAGCATATCTTTACTGGAAGGTAAAGCCTTTTGATTTTTGCATGTTAAACTTTTTGTTTTTCCAATTAAAAGTATGGTTTTCAGTGTTTTGATTGTTGTATTGCTCTTTGGTTTCAGTGTTTCTTCTCTTGCTTGGTTCATGTCAAATCAGGAGACCAGTTTTGTGACAATTGGGCAAAGATTGTTGGCAAATCCTCTGAAGTAAGATCTCGTTTCCAATTGGATGATAAAATGGATAGTAATCTAGAAGATACTTGTTACTTCTACTTAATAATATTCAATTCCTGTTGACTCTGTTTGATAGATGAATCTCTGCAAATGCATTTATGCTATATTCTTCTCTTAAGTTGTTCCAAGCAAGCATCTTTTCCTCCAGTACTCCATGCTTTCTTTTTCCTTTAATAAAATGCTATTCTTTTTTAAATATTTTAATTGCTTTTTGTGTAGTAAATGATACATTAGATCTCTTGCCCACCTTGTCCTTTGTCACTTCTCTTTATATTAATAGAGTCTTCTATTATGGAACAGAAAATTTGATACTGTAAATAAGATCTGGACTGCATATTCTCCGCACCAATAAACTTGGGACAAATTAACGATTAAATATTAGATATGACTGAAGGTTTTCAGCAAAAAAATTTAAGAACATAATAATTTTGTTGAAGTTTTTAAGAGTTATGTTGTACCTGCTTCATCAATCTCCTTTCTAATGGGATATGTTTGGAGATATATAATTTGCTTTCTGCTATTTTAGCGTTCGCTTCCACTATGGTCATCCTGATATCTTTGATAGGCTCTTCCATCTAACAAGAGGGGGAATCAGCAAAGCCTCTAAGGTCATCAATTTGAGTGAAGACATTTTTGCCGGTATAGTGATTTCCCAGCCCTCTTATTTGTTGTAGAAAAATGTAAATAAAATAGGAGGTTATCTATTTTAGGTAGGAAACTATCATAGTAATTAATTACTCCTTGTTTTATTAGAGATTTATCTGTTAACCATGACTTTTAAGTATAAAGATATGATCTCTGACCGAGATTTTTAATCAAGCCATTCGCCCATTCAGGTGTTGTTTTTTTATCTTATCTTCATTTTGGCAGGATTTAACTCTACTCTTCGTGAGGGAAACGTTACCCATCATGAGTACATACAAGTTGGGAAAGGGAGAGATGTGGGTCTTAACCAAATCTCCATGTTTGAAGCAAAGATAGCTGATGGCAATGGGGAGCAAACACTTAGTAGAGATGTATACCGACTTGGACACCGTTTTGACTTCTTCAGAATGTTGTCTTGTTATTTCACCACAGTTGGTTTCTACTTCAGTACTCTTGTATGTTTTAGAGCTAACTATTTCAGTTGTGTATTATTTTTTCTTACATCCCTGGCTTTTGAACCTCTTTATTTTTCCATTTTGAGCAGATAACTGTTCTTACTGTATATGTATTCCTCTATGGTCGCCTTTATCTTGTTCTCAGTGGACTTGAAGAAGGTTTGAG
>JANHAO010025555.1:0-11319 GCA_026873985.1 Saraca asoca
ATACCAATGGAGTAACTTCCACACATATATAAACCCAGTATCTCCCTCTTCTATTTCCGATGTGGGACTTGGGTTGACAACTCCAGCCCAACACATTCAGTGAAGATAATAGAGACAAAACTAAAAAGAAATTAATACATTCTTAATTTCTAAAGTAACATGTAAAAGAGTATTTTTTTTATTATAAAATAACAAATAAAGACAGAGAAAGTATATGGTGCATTGTATTTTTAAAAATGTTTATTTTTTTTGTTTTTGCAAATCTTCTTTTTTGTGATTCATTTTGTCATCCATTTACATAAATTAGAAAAATAAAAGAATTTATCTACTTGATTTAAAATGTTAAAATTGATTCTTTTATAGTTTACTTTGCTAGCACTTTAACTACTTCAAGATATGATTTGCTTATATACTTTTTTCAAATGATTTTTTTTATTTCTTATTTGAATCATAAAATTATAGAGTTAAAATTACATAAATTTCGGTTTAACAAATTATTTTTAGATTTTAGTTATGACTCAAAACATCACTTTACAAATAAAACAATCCACATATAAAATCATGTTCATGGTAACTTTAGTTACTTGCTTTAATTTTATAGTTTTAATGGATAAAAAAGAAAGATCATAAAATAAAAATATATAAATTTCATTTTTTTATGAAAAACTATTTTAAATGAGCAAAATATTAATAGAATGGGATATAAATATATCAATTTCAGTTCTTTAAATTAAAGAAAGTAAATTCAGATTATATCACAACTTTTGTAATTTATTTTCCTATAAATTATGTCTTAAAAATGACAACGTCAATTTTTTTATTTTTTATTTTTTTAAAAAAAAAGAGCAAAGGGTTCATTAGTGCCGGGCTTGAATCCATTGAAGAAGATGGTCACTGTGATACTCACCAATATAAGCCGATATCAGCGGAGAACTTTCCCAAGCCGCCATCAGAGCCTATGATCTAAATGGGACCCCCCCCCCCTCTTTTTCTTTTTTTTTTTTCCCTTCCTGCCATCAGTTTTTTTTGTGTATATAAATTCTGTCTTGGATACATCCTCCATTTTTTTAATTATTTCATGTATCAATCAGTATAATTATTTATTCATAGTACATAAAACATTTTTATGTATTTCATATTTTTTTGTAATTAAATAATTTTATTAAACTTACAAAAGAATATAAAATATATGATAATATAATAGATGTAAATACAATCACATATATACATATATGAAATGTAAAAAAAAATTATTTAGTTTTAGAAATTTTAGCTGCGAAGCCATGAAAACTGTCTGACCATAGACTACTTTCCTTCCGAAAGCAAGGCACATTGGACCCCACTATAGTCTAACGTTAGGCGTAACACTGTGAATCCACTTGTTATTAATCCCAAAAGAAATGTCAAAACAAATTAGAAGGAAAGAAGCAGAAAAATGGAAGGCAGACGAGAGTGACAGTCATGAGCCGTGGTTCACGGACACTTGGCTTAGGGTTCGTTTCTTCATAAAAAAGTATGTGAAAGCCGAAAATGATAAAATCTTCTCCTCTGTCTTTATCTGAAGTTTGGAACTTTCATTGCTCTTCAACAGTTTTTCAATAAAAAATACCATTATTTATGCCTGTTTCTGAGTAAGAAAAGACAGCGGCACTGTTTGTCTATACTGTTTTTTCCTCCTTCACTCTCCTTTTGATTTTCTCCTTCTGGGTCTTATAGTTCGTGTCTCATTTTGCCCATAGAATTGAGATGTTGAATCCAAGTCGTATGAGTTTGTGAATTCCCTGGGAAAGTTTCTTGCTTGGTTGTTCTCTCTTTTTTATTTTCCTCGGAGTAACCATGGAAGATACCCGGAAAAGTTTCCACATTTTCCTCATTTTTTGTCTAATTACAGCGGGTTATGGTGCCACAGACCCCAATGATCTCAAAATTCTGAATGATTTCAGAAAAGGGTTGAAGAATGCAGAGCTTCTGGAATGGCCGGAGAATGGAGATGATCCATGTGGCTCTCCACCATGGCCTTACGTATACTGCTCTGGTGACAGAGTCACTCAGATTCAGGCTAAGAATCTAAACCTTACCGGATCCTTACCTGCAAACTTTAACCAGCTCTCAGAACTCAACAATTTGGGTCTTCAACACAACAAGCTTAGTGGAATGTTGCCTACATTCAGTGGATTATCAAAATTGGAATTTGCTTTTTTGGATGACAATGAATTTGATGCAATTCCATCTGATTTCTTTGATGGACTTACGAGCCTGAGGGTTTTGGCTTTGGATGGCAATCCCTTAAATGCTAGTACTGGGTGGTCTCTTCCTGATGATTTAGAAAAATCAGCCCAATTAACCAATCTTTCTCTAACTAGTTGTAATTTGGTTGGACCGTTGCCGGATTTTCTAGGCACATTGCCGTCTCTAACGGCACTGAAGCTTTCATACAATAATTTGTCTGGAGAAATTCCAGCTAGTTTTGCTCAGTCTTCATTGCAGATTTTGTGGCTGAATGATCAAGGTGGAGGTGGGATGACTGGTCCGATCAGTGTTATAGGTTCAATGACTTTCTTAACACAGCTTTGGCTTCATGGAAATCAATTCTCCGGGACAATTCCGGAGAGTATTGGGAATCTAACTTCCTTGAAGGAGCTCAACCTCAACAGCAATCAACTTGTTGGCTTGATTCCAGAAAGCCTTGCCAACATGGAGCTTACAAAATTGGACTTGAATAATAATGAGCTAATGGGTCCAATACCAAAGTTTAAGTCTGGTAATGTTTCTTATGATTACAATTTCTTTTGTCAACCTAATCCTGGGATCCCATGTGCCACTCAGGTTACTGCACTGCTGGATTTTCTTGGTAATCTTCAATACCCATCATTTCTTATTTCTGAATGGTTTGGTAATGAGCCATGTACAGGGCCATGGTTGGGATTGAACTGCAATCCCAAATCTGAGGTATCTGTAATTAACTTACCCAGACATAAGCTCAATGGTACTTTGAGTCCCTCACTCTCCAAGTTGGATTCACTCCTTGAAATTAGGCTTGCAGGAAATAATATAACTGGCTCAGTTCCTAGCAGTTTGGCTGAATTGAAGTCTTTGAGATTGTTGGATTTGGCTGACAACAATATTCAGCCTCCTTTGCCAAACTTTCATCATAGTGTGAAGGTCATTACCCAAGGTAATCCTCATCTTGCTAGTAATAAAACACTGCCTATTAGCAGCCCACCACCTTCACGTTCACAATCTCCACCACAAAATCTAGCACCTCCATCCTCCTTTAAGCCGCCTTCCCCCGGTGAGGGTTCAAGCTCGAGAAACCCATCTGGGTCTGTCCAAGTAGAATCTCAACCAAATAAATCCAAAACAATCAGAAAAGTAGCCATAGTGGCTGGGGTTGCAATCATTGCAGTTCTAGCTGTTTCAGTTATTGTTCTATGCTTATGTTGCTCGAAGAAGAAGAAGAAAGCTTCCTTGGATGCTCCTAGTTCCATTGTGGTTCACCCTCGTGATCCTTCTGATCCAGAAAAGATGGTTAAAATTGCAGTCTCAAATAACACCACTGGAAGCTTGTCAACAAAGACTGGGACAACTTCTTTGAGTAACATCAGTGGCGAAACTGATAACACTCATACAATTGATGCTGGCAATGTTGTCATCTCCGTTCAAGTTTTACGCAAGGTTACCAATGATTTTGCTTCGGAGAATGAGCTAGGCCGTGGTGGGTTTGGAACTGTTTATAAGGGTGAACTTGAAGATGGGACAAAAATAGCTGTGAAGAGAATGGAGGGAGGTGCTATCAGCAGTAAAGCACTGGAGGAGTTTCAGGCTGAAATAGCAGTTCTTTCCAAGGTCCGTCACCGGCATTTGGTATCTTTGTTAGGGTATTCCATTGAAGGCAATGAAAGGCTTTTGGTTTATGAATACATGCCTTTGGGTGCTCTGAGCAGGCACCTTTTTCACTGGAAGAGCCTGAAATTGGAGCCTTTGTCTTGGGCACAGAGGCTTGCAATAGCACTAGATGTTGCCAGAGGGATGGAATACCTTCACGGTCTCGCACGCGAGACCTTCATCCATCGAGACCTCAAGTCTTCTAATATTCTTCTGGGTGAGGACTTTCGAGCAAAAGTCTCAGATTTTGGTCTCGTGAAACTTGCCCCAGATGGTGAGAAGTCTGTAGCAACGAAGCTTGCTGGGACATTTGGATACCTTGCACCTGAATATGCAGGTACAGCTTTTCTTTAATTTGTCACTGGACCATTGTTTTGTTTATGAATATCTCTAGAAATTGTGGATGAACCCATGCTTTAGTATCTTTCATTATGGAATCACACTAAACTCTTTCTGCAAATTGACACTTGATTTCTGTCTGGCTGTGGCCATTTTTTGCTGTGTCAGATATGCTTATATTTAATGTCTTTGATGAAATTAAACATCTTTATTTGATAGCTAAAACTAAGAAATACTGTTTCATTCATGTTCTTTTCTCTGCTAAGGAGTGTTTTAGAGAGATCACAATTTTATTTGAACAGTCAACACAAACACAATATCTGATCTTTTTTGTCCAATGAATTCACTGTTATATTACCGAGTTCTTATGGTCTTGAACTGCAGACTATTGCTCTGATTATGTGATTAACATAGACACAACAATGTTTCTATGCTTATAATTCTTATACTCAATTATATGCATCTTAAATTCACCTACTAACTTACTTTCTTTTGAGTTTCAGTAATGGGGAAAATCACCACCAAAGTTGATGTGTTTAGCTATGGAGTGGTATTGATGGAACTTCTAACTGGACTGATGGCGCTTGATGAGAGCCGGCCAGAGGAAAGCCGATACCTGGCTGAATACTTTTGGCGAATTAAATCAAACAGAGAAAAGCTCATGTCTACCATTGATCCAGCTCTTGAGGCAACTGAAGAGACTTCTGAGAGTATAGCCATTATAGCTGAACTTGCTGGACATTGCACGGCAAGAGACCCAAACCATAGGCCGGATATGGGTCATGCAGTGAATGTACTGGCAGCTTTGGTAGAGAAATGGAGACCAATTGATGATGAATTGGATTATTACAGTGGAATTGACCTCACCCAACCACTTCCCCAGATGCTGAAGGTTTGGAAGGAAGCAGAAAGCAGAGATGTTAGTTATAGTGCTAGCCTTCAAGATAGCAAAGGCAGTATACCAGCAAAGCCAACTGGTTTTGCAGATTCCTTTACCTCTGCTGATGCTAGATGATTGCAGAAGGCAACTCCAATGCAATTTCAGGGCCTTAGATTCACCATGGCAGTTCTGAAAACTGAAAAGTGAAATACTATAGTTTTTTTTTTTTTTTCCCTATTTCATACTAGTAGTTCAAATGTTGAATATACTTCATGAGTGTTATGGCTAGCGTCCACTTTGTTGTGAGAGTTGAGGCGGAAGGATGGGGATATAGAATTATTTATATTCCAACCTTTTTTTTTTTTATAGATAAATGAATTTTTGTTTTGAAGAAATGAATCTAAACTATAACGAAACTTAGAATTCTTAAAAATACCAAAGTAATTTTCGAACGCTTTAGTTATAGTTGGATTATTAGGTATACCAAAGTTGAATATGGTTGTTCTCTATTATTTTGTTCCTTCATGAATGAATTTCTAAAATTTCCTTCCATACGTACTATATTAACTTTAAATATTCAAACATTAAATAACACGTAGATATAAAAAGTAGTGCGAAGAAAAAGAAGGTTATTCTAACTGCTCGGTCAAATAATTGTTTGTCTTTTTTCTTTTTCCTGTGTGCTGTTCCTCTATAACGTAGAGAAAGATAAAGAAATAAAACGTTGTATTGAATCATATGTTGTTGCATTCAACTGTCGAAAACGAGTAGATGGGGGTTTTGAAGTTTGGACCTTCGTTTAGTTCTGTTTCGGAGGAGTAGTTATGTGACCATTAACTATCGAACTAGTGGAAACAAAATAAAAAGAAGAATTTTGAATAAGAATATAAGAAAAAACAAATTTATTAATTATGATTTTAATTTGATATATAAAGAAGTACTTTATCTAAACTCACAAATTTATTAATTTATTTTTTTTTTCACTTTTTGATTGTTTTACAAAATCTAAAATAAATTATATTTATAAACAAAATTAACCTAATAAGATAAGGAGAAAACTCTTCAACTTTATCATAATAAATCAACATTATCTTCATTAAAAATAAATGCTTAAAGTTTATCCTAACAAACTAACTTTTTTATCTTTTTTTTTTTAAATCTAATTTAGATTATTTTCAGTAGCCTTCCTTAAATTTAATTTTGAAATAACATCAAGTATTACTTTTAGTTTCTTGAACGCATCCATCTTCAATAATTTTGTCAAAAATGTCTACAACTTGATTTATAAATTTACAAAATTCTAGTTCAATTTCACCATTTTTTACTAATTCACGAATATAATGATACTTAATATCAATATGCTTGCTTTTCTCATGAAAAACTGGATTTTTGATCAATGCAATAGCTGACTTATTAGTACACATGATTTTTATAGGACATACCTGTTTATGTATTAATTCATCGACTATCCTAAGAAGCTAGACTGCTTGACATGCTGCAGAAGCTGGGGCTATATACTTTGCTTCTGCTATGAAAAACGCAACAACTTGTTGTTTCTTTTAGGACCATAAAAAAGATCATTGTTCAAGAAAGAAAGCATACCTAGAAGCGCTTTTTCAAGTTTTCACATCATCTGCCCAATCATTATCTGTATATCCCACCAAATTGAAATTGTTAGAGTGGAAGTAAAAGATCTCATTATCATAGATACCACTCACGTATTGTAAAATTCATTTTGCTTCTTGTAGATGCAATTGGCGAGGTTCTTTCATGAATTGACTAATAATCCTCACACTATAGGTGATATTTGGTCTGGTACAAATCAGATATCTCAGACTGTCAACTAGGCTTTTAAAATATGTAGGATTTATTAGTTTTTCACTTTCTTCTTTCTTCAACTCTAACTGTTTTGCAACTGGTGTTCAGATATGCTTGAGTGACTCTATTTTTAGATGTTTCAAAATATCGTTGACATATTTTTATTGGGAAATAAAAATGCCATCATTAATCTGCTCCACTTCAATGCCTAAAAAATAGGATATCAATCCCATGTCTATCATCTCAACTAGCTAGTCATTGCCTCCCTAAATTCATCAAAAATCTCTTTGCAATTTTCCTTAAATATCAAGTCATCAACATAAATACAAACAATAATGAGATCAGCGTTAGGTTTTGACTTGATATACAGGGTATACTTATAAGGAGATTTTTGGAAATCTTGTTGCAACGAATATGCATCAATCCGGCTATACCACGCATAAGGTGCTTGTTTCAACCCATACAATGCCTTTTTCAATTTGTAAACTTGTTTCTCATGTCCTTTCTTCATGTAACTAGGTAGTTGCTCAACATTGACCTCCTCATCAAGAAAGTCATTCAGAAATATTAATTTCACATCCATCTAATGAATTTTCCATTAATTTTGTGCTACAAGTGCTACAATCATCCAAATAAAATCCATTCTGGCAACTAGTGTAAATACTTCAAAGTAGTCAATTTCAGGCTTCGGTTTGTAGCCTTTTACAACCAATCTTGCTTTCAAGCAATCCACTTGACCATTAGGCTTGTACTTTGTCTTGTACACTTATTTGACCCTAATAGCCTTCTTCCCAGGTGGTAAAGTAGTTAGCTCCCATATATTATTTTTCTTTATTAAATGAATCTCATCATACACTGCTTGAATCTATCGTTCATCAATTATTGTATCGTCATAGGAAACTGGGTTATAATCTGTAAACAGGCAAAAGTTCATAATAGTTTTATCAATATCTTCATGATCATTATCATATGTAACCACATTGTTTTGCAAACGAGTTGGCATCACTTGTGTTTATTGAGGACGCTTTGATGTTTCTGGAACTACTATTAGTGGAGAAAAGTTTCTAGGAAATGAACTGTCAAGTGAAGATATTTTTGTTTCCATTAACTTTTGTTCATCTTTAATGATAACACCTTATTGTTGTTCATCTCTTTGATTCCATGCTCATGCTTCATCTTCAATGAACTAGACATCTCTATTCACAGTCACTTCTTTTGTTAACAAGATTGTATAATTTTTAACCCTTGGTCACTTCACTGTAGCTAATGAAAATGCATTTTTGACTTCGTCATTCAATTTCTTTCTTCACTCATCCAGAATATGTAGATATGCAAGACATCCAAATACGTGCAAGAAAGAGACTTTTGGCTTATTACCACTCTAAGCTTCTTTTGGAGTTTTTCCAAGAACATTTGTTGTAGGATACCTGTTTAATAAAAACACAGCACAGACAACAGCTTCCACCCAAAAAGGCTTTGGTAGAGTTTAGCTTTTAATATGTCACACCCTGATCCACGAAACATGACCGACATAAAAGGTCACCGACCAGAATCCTCCTTCATCAGGAAACCTCCTACAAGCCTTAAAATGTACATAACATACAAATGACTCATTATTTCATCAATCCACGATGAAATATTTATATATTAAAATTCTAATGAAAATCTCACTGAGTTTCCTTTGTTTTCCGGACACCTAGCCACAAGGCTTATACAATACAAAGAGGGCTATATACCCATCACAACCTGTATAACAACATAATAATATACAGTGGCCCAAACCATACAATTTGCATCCTACTGAGCATCTAGCAATTAAACACAATACATGCACATACAATCGTACCAACTACCAGACTTTACACCAAAGTTATACCTTAAATCTTCGCAGGAGGGTTCCACTCAATCACTGAGCAGATCCAAGTCCAAGATGAGGTGGAGGGGTCATAGGTGTGTCCTTAGGCTCTGAAAAAAAAATATGGAAAGAGAGGAATGAGTTTCATAGAAAATCAGTGAGTAAACAATCCTATGATCACTCAAAAACCCCCTATATAAAAAATCATACTTTCATATTGGAATATACATTGCCATGAAAATATGCTTACCTGTTCTGCAACTATAATCTCAATGTACATTTGAAAACTATAATTCAGCAAGATAGTCAAGTAATTGAAACCATGATATTCAACAACATAAGAATAAGTAGGAGAGAAAACCAATAACTTTTTAAAATTTCATTTAAATACAACATAGTAAAACATTCAACTGGATCTCCAAAGAAAATTTAAAATGGCAACCATCCTGTTATAACATAATTCCCATCATAAGCCATCCAATACGTCTGTCAAATGCTTATGAACATATATATCCCTATATCTCTCCATCCTTATTACTCCCTTCCGGGGCTGTATATAAACTCACAAGTGCACTTAAGGGTTACTACCCAATTTTTCAATGGATCCAGTATCTCAATCAATATTCAGAATATAACATGTAGTGTAAAAAATTTTATTCGGGTAAGCAATATTTGTCAAAACATACATAAATCTATTAATGCATTTCCATATCCAATCATCTCATGGAATAATGAAATAGCCAATTTCAATAACATGAATCAAGATGAAAATGCATAATTATATCACGGCAAGCTGTGTTCATATACAACTTATAAATATACTTTTAAAACCACTTTCATATATATATATATATATATATGGAAATCTGATTATTTAAAAATGATTTATAACATTTCATAATAATAATAAAATTATTATTATGTACACATGGGATCATTAAGTGAGGAGGATTGTCCACTCATCTTAGAAATTCCTTAGAAAACTAAGTCAACTAAAGTTTCAAAATTTGATTTTGGTGAGCTTATTTTGTCCAAATAAATATATCTAAATCAAATCCACAAGAAAAATTTCAACTTTCATCAACTTTACATAGTGAGGGTTTTAACTACCTATCTTGAAAACTCACTATAAAGCTATTATAAAATAAATCTTTTATTCTAGGGTTACTCACTACCTTCCAAAGTGTAGGTGGGGAGCTCGACCGAAGCTGGATCGCCGCCAGTGAGCCTATGGGAGCTGCTGGTCAAACTGCACTGTTGAGAGTTTCAACATAAATATCTTGAAATTTGAAATCTAGCTATAGGGTTATCATAAAATAAATCTGATGATTTAAGAATACTCACTGGAGTTTAAAGTACCGATGACCAGCTTAGCTCATGCCGGAGCGTCACTGGTGAGCCGGTTGGAAGTGCTGACTAAACAGCACCAAAATAGGGGAGAGAACAGCCACTGGCCGAATAACAAAAACGACGATGCTAGAGGAAGGAAAAGGAGATGACAGTGGTAGCCTGAGCTCGTCGGGGTTCACCAAAGGAAGGAAGACCAAAGGAGACGAAGTTAACGGTGATTGGGTTGCAGCAACTGATCCAAGAGACCTTAGCTTTGGGACGATCACGTAGGTGCCAGAGAGGACACCGGAGAAGGGAGGTTAGAGGCCAAATGTGGCTGATCGGTAGAGGTACGAAAGAAGAAGAAGATCAAAACAGCTACAGGGGAGGTGGAAGCTTTGAGAGTATGCTAGAAAAGAAGGCCAATTAGGAAAACTTTTATACGTAAAAAGAAATGGGGCAAATTACAGTTTGTGTCACAACCCACCTAGGGGTCCATGACTGGCGTAGAAGGTCACCCATAGGAAACCTCCTACAAGTATGACTATGCATATTGACTCATAAATTTATATATATTCTTATCGAAAATTCGACAGAGTTTCCCTTATAACTTGGACGCCCAAGCTCAAGGGCTTTATACGTAATAAGGGCCACACACCCATCAATATCTGTATAACAAATAATAGACACACAGTGGCCCAGCTTAGACAACAACAACCTACTAGGCATCCAGGACTTAAACATAATGTAATAAGTATTTCTATGTAACAGCCAAACCACAATACCAATTTACACAAGGCAATCACAGATAGTCAATATGGGCTATATGCCCGACAAAACATACGCAGCAGCAATTCAAACACGTAGTGGCCCAAACTAGATATTTGTCTTACTGATTATCTGGAACACAAACTAATACAACACATAATTATTATTATTTTATCAATTACTTGTTTATATTCATTTACTATTTTATTCCTTTTTATTTCTATTAAAGGAGTTTCGAATATTTAGTGAGCGAGTAGTCCCACCACAAACTGAAATTTAATTTACAAATTTATGATATGAATTCTATCAATAACACATATATATTTTTGAAACTAGATATTTCTGTCAAATGGAATTCCCATCAAAACAAAACTTTTATGAAAACTCTTTCACTCTTATTTTGTGAGAGAAAACATGTATTTCTTAATATAGCTTTTTCATAAAT
>JANHAO010025556.1:0-11319 GCA_026873985.1 Saraca asoca
AATTTTTCCTTTTGAAGTTTTTTAGGCACCCCCTTCCCCTTGCAGGAACTTATTTCCTCTTCCTGGATCCTTCCTCTCTCTTTCTCTCCCCCCCCCCCCCCCCCTTTCCTTTATGGGAAAATATTAATTACTCTTCTTTTTTCAATTGTTTTAAACTTTTAATTATTTTCTATCCACTCCTGCATTTCTCCTTGAAAGCTAGCCTCCACGGACTCTGTTCGTGGAGTAAATGTTCCAATGTACACTACCCTTAGGAGGACCACAGTGGTATTTACAATGTTAATGGAGTATATTTTGGTGAGGCAGAGATATACATCTCTGTTATTTTCGGGTAAATAGCTTTCATACCATTGCATGTTGAGACTTGCAGTATGCCATTATTCATTCAAATTAATCTTTGACTTAATTTTTGGCGATATGTCTGAAATCTAATGTAATGAAATTCATTGTGGTTGTGAGGGTAAAGCAATGAACTCCTTTTGGAACTTTGCTACCATTTTTTTGCGGGGCTATATTATGTGAGTAGGTGAAAAGAAAAGGTCTTTATGAACTTGATGATGGTAAAGAACAACTGAAGCTAGTTGAGTTTCAGCATTCAAAATTCTTCTTGGATATAAGAACCTTGTTGATTACTTTATCTACTGGTGCCTTGCTTTGCAAAAACGGTGATAGTGAGAAAATTCCACGAGTTTTTTTCAATTTGTACTTGTTCTCCTAGTAATCTTGAAATATGAATTTTATAATGATGGATTGGATATTTTAGTAAGTCTTTCCAGATGTTCCCAATCCCCATCCATCCACTTTTAAAAAGAGAAATTCATATGTATCCCATTCAAGACTAATATGCCTTATCCAGGGGCTCTTTTTGGTATGTCTCCTTTCTCTTTATAGCTTAAAATTGATATATTGTCAATATAAAACTCTACATTATTAGTGAAGGGGAAAGTGGCACATCATTAAACATAAATTAAAAGAAGTTGAACTAATATTAGAAGTGTTTAAATACATGGCAGCACATGATCCTACAATAGTGTAAAATTAATTTCTTCTTTATATTTTATTGAGGTTGAAATTGGTTTTTGAATGACCATCTCCCTGATTCCCTTATTTAACTGAAAATTTTAAGGTTGTTATCAGTGTTGGCTTGATTGTCTTCGGTGCATTTATTGGGGGCGCACGGGACTTGTCATTTGATGCTTATGGCTATGCCATTGTTTTCATGTCAAATATCACCACAGCAATATATCTCGCAACCAAAGCTCATGTTGGTTGTATTCCATTTTACTCACTCTATGAACCTCCTTTTTTTTTTCCCTTCTTCTTCTGTTAGCCTGATCTTTTCTTATTTATTTGGTATAATATCTTTCTCTCAGGAAAAACCAGCGGCCTTAATAGCTATGGCCTTATGTGGTGCAATGGTAAGCTGATGGATTGTATTAGACTACCTTCTCATCTTTCTGAGTAGTAGGAAACACATGGTTGATTTCCTATCTATTTTTGACTTGACATACTTCTTCTATTGTATTATAGGTATCATATGTGGACCGCTTTTGCTTATCTGGACATTTTTTCGGGGTGACTTGATGATGACTATTGATTTTCCATATCTGTTTTCACCTGGTTTTCTTGTACATTCTGCTTGCTGACAGTAGTTCTTGTCTTTTGAATAAGTTGTAGTATCAACATTGGTTATTGGCTTTGAAAAAGGAATAATCCTTGGAAATGTCAAATAGCAGTCTTTAGTAAGAGGAAAGCCAGTTTCCTTTCCAGTTTGATATTGTGACAATTGCTACTTCTTATATGTTTATTTTACTTTTGTTATGGTCGAGCAGGTTGTTTTGCCTTTTTCATGCATCCTGGCTTTCTTCTTGAACTACAGTATTTTCCTGAACACAACTCTAAATTCAGCTCTCACACAGACAATTTGTGGTAATCCTAAGGTTTGTTCAACATCCAGTTCTTTAACCTGACATCTAAGCAGTATTTAAGCATGAATTCTAATTTCTTCCTAATTGATATCCAGGATCTATTTACTATTAGCCTTGGGTGGATTCTTTTTGGTGGCCTACAATTTGATTTTGTGAGTGCTCTTGTCCCCATTAAACTGCCTGTTCTTCTCAGTTGTTGTAATCTACCGTTGATAACTCTTTTTTTTTTTCTTGTTCTGGCATCTGATAGATAAGATGTGTTTTGTTTTGGTTGCAGTGGAATATAATTGGGCAGCTTCTTGGATTTGTTGGCTCTGGTTTATATGCCTATTATAAGCTTATTGGCAAGTGACTTGAGCAGTCCTTCAGTTGATATCACTCTGCATTATAAGAGAACCATTTGCTTCAATCATCTGGTCACTAAGTCCCTCTGAGTAGTAGAATCTGAATTGATTTCTGGTCTGTCAAATATGCGATACAACTAATCTAAATTTTTAGCAAATTTTGCCTAGTGAGAATTGAGAAGTCATTCTAACTTTGCATCAAATTCAATTCATTTGGAATTCAATTCTTGCTATGCAAGGATCGCAAATATGTATTTTTGTACTCGTACTGGACAAACAATTGATGCTTAAAAGACATAAATACCCTCAAAATAAAAAAAATTCAGAAAAATAATCTGCAAGTTTAATTTTTATGCCAAATTTTGTGTTTAATTTTTATGCCAAGTTTCATCCAAAATCGAATACATTTGCCTGTTGAATTGATTCACAAGGCTGACTTGTGATATTTTCCTTCACTTCAAATGTCAATGTCCTCATTGATGCCTCAATCTGATACAACTTCTATGAAAGCTTCTCCTTCTAAGTGCTAGCTTCTCAAATTTTCATGTGGGTCTTCAGCTTGTTTCACTTGAACTTCATCCTTGACTGCTCTACTTGTCTATTTGAACTAATATCATTCGAGAGAACTTGATGAATGGTACTCTCAACTTAACTTAACTTCAAGATCATCGTCAGTCTGTTACTTTTTAGCTTCTCTCTTGACTTTCTCTCGGCTTTGTCTCTTTAAACTTGTATCATTGCACATTTGATTTCCCTCCATAACTTTGGGTAGTTGCCTCTGTAATTTCAATGTCTTTGACAATTCTGCCTTTGCAGATTTTGTATTCTATCTCTGTAGACTCAACTTCATTGTTTCGACACAAATTCATGTGTCATTATCTCCACAGCTCTCCCGACTTTATCGCCTATGCAACTTCATTTGTCCCAGTACCTTTCAACATTTAGGTTATTACCTTTGTAACTTGTGCTTGCCTCACTACCTTTATAGCTTACAATACACTATCCCTACACAACTCTTGCTTCGACTCATTACCTTTGTAATTCTTGATTTAACTCGCTACCTTTGTAGTATAAGTGTGTGTTACCTCCATAACTTTTGCGTTTGCTTGGCATTTTAGATGTCTATTAACAAATAGCCCTACATTCAATGTCTTATACTATCGATGTGAGAGACGCAAGTCTCATATTTTGTTCGAGCACAAATCCCATACTTTGCTAACAAAACATGGCCTACTTGCAAGTTTCATACCTTACTTATAAGTCTGCTTGCGTTGGTTTAATCAATCCACCATACTTTCACTATACAACTTTTACATTTGATCGGATCCTCTTTGACCCTCTTTGAATTGACACCTTTGTGGTATCATTCGACCATTACATTCTTTCGAAGTCGATGCAACATAATGCCATTGGCCCTACAACCCCTCCTAAGTTTGTACACTTAAGTTCTATCTCTTCAAAGATGATATTGGCTCGTCTCCCGTGATCTTTATAGCCATTTACTAGTATCATTGCCCTTCTAGCAACTTCTTTGATGATCGATGCCTTCTTTATTGGCATTTCTCAAGCGACATTCCACTTTTAAAGACTCGTTTTTCAAGCACATTCTCATATGGCTCTAACACATCAATGTCTTTTATGGGGGTTGAACATCGAGCATCTTTCACTCAAACTCGAGTTTCATTTTACCTGTGCACAAGTAATTATGAATCTCATAATCATTGACGTAAAATGATATTATCAAACATAAAATAAAATTTATATAATTAATTATTTCATTATTATACCAAATAAATTCTAAATTGAAAAATTAAAGTTACGTGTATCAACATTGTAAATAATTAATTTTTTTGGGTGTAAAAGTAAATAAGTAAAAGAAGTAACATAATCTCATTTTCAACGTGGTGTCAAAAATTAAATTCCTATTCTTTTGGTGTATATGTTTAAAAAGTTTTAATAATAATGATGTTTGATAAATAACTTTTTTTATCAGTGTTTAACTGATTTAAGTGGTTTTAATGGATTGACATAATTTTGATATTTGGTAAATAATTTTTTTAATCAATTGATTGCACCTTAATTAATCAATTTGAAAGAGCTATTTTTTTTTCTTTTGAAACAATGGATTTACATTTAGTGTGGAAAAAGATACCTTTACCTATGAATTTTATAAATTTTGACATCTTTGTATTTGAAGTATACAATTTATTTTCTAAAGTAAAATATAATAAGTATGATAAATAATTATTTATTTCTTAATAAAAACTATAATAAAATAATTATTTATTTCTCAAAGAAAATCTAATGAATACAATAAATTATAATTATTTAAATATTAAAAGAAAATTTAATAAATAACTAATTAAATGATCTATTTTAGAAAAAAATAATCTGATAAATAATATATTAAAATCTTAATATTATTAAAGTAAAATAATATTTAAATAAATAATAAAATATACTCATATTTTTATTTATTATTTTACATATGAGCATCTAATAATAAATAACTAATTTTATCAAACATTTTTATATAAATAACTAATATTATTAACTAACCATAAATGTAATCTATTAATTGTCTAGTGTATATACGGGTGTGTTTAACTCGGCATTTAATAAGAGTATAAAACCATTGAACATATTTTGCAAAAAAAAAAAAAAATTAACATTAGATATAGATATATTTGTTTTAAATGTCTAAGATTTTATTTTATTTTCAAATGATTTTTTTAAATGGTATTTAGATTTAAATTAAAAAAGAATTCATTTTATTTATGATTCTTATTTTAATTACATTTGTGTCATTATGAAATTCTTCAAATTTATTAAATATTTTATTAAAATATAAAATATATATTATATTAATAATTTTATCTTCATTTTAATAATTATTTATTATGATATTATCAAAATTTATCTTTTAAATGCATGTTTCAATACTTTTTAAAGAAGAAAATTTATTTAGAAATGAATTAAAATTGTTATTTTTGACATTATTTTTAAACATTAAAATATATTTGTAAATGAATTGTCATTTTAAGTGAAATGAATTGAAATATGTAAACGTGTTCCATGCCATAAATCAACAGGCAGTAAAGTCGGTTGGCGGCGCCTGAAACGGTTTATTTGGGAGTCTGGAGTCCGTTGTCCTGTCTCATTCCAACCATCATACACCGAATACCCTTTCGGCAGATTGTCTCCGTTATGGTTTATTCTTAACGCGTCTTGTTCTGCGTTAAGAATATATATGATCTCTCTCTTCTATACGATCATGGATGACTCCATTCCCTGAGAAGTGAGAACCATGGGCGAGAGTAGATTCACAATGGACGAAGATGACCATTTTTTTTCTGAAGTTGCGGAGGAAAAGCCTCGACGATCTTTGACAATGATGATTTTCGACGGCATTTTCTCCAGGAGGAGTTTTTCGTACAATAAGCTTCCTTCTGAACCTTTAAGGCTCTCTGTGCTCAAATTGGACGGCTCTCGCTTCGGTAATTGCCTTCTTCCTATGTGTTTTCTCCTGTAATTTGCCTGCAGAGAAAAATGTAGGAAATTGAAAGATTTAAGGAAATGTACGTGTATATTTTCGCAGGAGACTTTAGCAATCGTAATATATATATATATATATATATATATTCTGTGTGTATAGGATTTTGAATTGATCCAAGAGTTTTTTTTTTCCAGATATTGAAGTTACAGAGACGGCCACTGTTGCAGAAATTAAGCAGGCAGTGGAGGCTGTCTTTAGTGCCATGTCTGGGGAGGGGGCAGAGAATATTTCATGGTGTGTTCATCACTCATTTTTCATATGTTGATGAAAAATAATGAATGATGTATAGTTTTACTGATTTGATTTTAGGAGGGTGTCATTGTCAAGTTTTGTTGATTTATTCTGTCTTTTGTCACAATTTTGGTGATCAAGGGGCATAGGCAAAGGAGAGAATTGTCTTTTTGATTTCTTTCATGGCATGTTTTGGTTATTGTTTAATTTCCAAACCTCATGGAATAGAAATGATATAGTGGTTGCTTTTTGTTATTTTTCATTTTCTATAAACACGAGATTGCCATTATCATCTTTTCATATTGAATTGTTTCTTGTTGGTTTTGGACACTGGTGCTCCCAGGGAACATGTTTGGGGCCAATTTTGCTTATGCTATGACGGACAGAAGCTAGTTAAGGAAACAGACCATCTTAGGGATTATGGCATTGAGGATGGGGATGAGGTTCGTTACTTGAGCCTTTCAGATTTATTTGGGAGATGCTTAGATCCGACTTGCTTATGTTAGTTGATTTCTTCTTGCTTTAGTTTCCTGATCATTGTTATGGCTGCCTCTCTTTCAAAACTTATTAAGAAATTTATTGCTCATGATATTTAGCGCATTGTTTTGATATTTGCAGCTTTTATTCATCCGCCATGACTCAGACAGTTGCGATTTGAGAGAAAACAAATTGAAGAAGAAAGCAAGTTCAAAACAACGAAGGTAATACTTAGTGCATGGCCTTTTATTCTGCGTTTTGCTGTTTAATAAATAAAACTCGCATTTTGCGATTTATTTACATTCATCACCAATTTAAGAGTATCTGAATTGTGAACTGTGATGCATACAATACACAAGGATATCTGCATTTGCTCCTTGACCATTGGAACTTTTGTCATTATTTAATAACAGTATGTCATTGTCAGTGTCGGTTTTTTCTATCAGCAACAACAAAATAATAAACTTCTGTTGACAGATTTATGCATGTTATTATTTGTATCGTCCTTACACTGCTTGGGTGATATAATTGGAAAATGCAGGTCACTGTCGCAAATGAATGAATGTGGTATTGATGATGATGATGGCATTGATTTGGAGGACACAGACATAGAGAATGGGAAGTTCAAGCATCACAATAATGAGGAAGATCATAATGGAAATTATGGAAAAAGGTTACCTGGCTTCTTTGGAGGCTTGTTCTCGTACACCCACCTGGCAGTGCGAGAAGAACAAGAATCGAAGCCAGAATTTGTCCGTCGAAGATTGCCAGTGGTCTACTGGGCAGCATTAGGAAGATTACGTGGTTTCTATCCCTTTGTAGGAGAAGGCACTAATCTTAGAGACTTCCATCAAGATACTGCTGATACTTAGGAGAAATCATAACACATCCCCTAATGCTTGCAACATATCATTTGAACAGAGTGTTGCCATAATGCTCGAGACAGATTGCTGCGAGGGTTCCATCTTGTCCTGTCTACAAACTGACCCCGTGGCTTCCAAATGATCATGGGCAGGCCTCAATGTTGCTGTAGTTGGGGTTCAGTTCTCGTGATGGGAGGAATATTCAATTTCTTTCAATTTATTTTGATATGTTGTAAACTTTCTCCACCTCTCCCCCTCCTTTATCTATGTCGATCATCCTCCTTTCCCCCTCCTCCATCTATATTGATCATCGTTTCGTAGGGCATCAAGTCCACTTCAAAGATCTAGTGTGACTAAATTTATAGAAGGCAAAAGCTAATTTCAATTACATATTTTATCACGAGCATTTCAATAATGTCATTTTTTCAGTTATTTGAAATTACAAAGACTAGAAATATAACTCAAAAGTTCAGACTATAATCCTTTTGTTACAACTGTGGAAAGAGAAGAAACAAAAATGAAATCATCATTTTTATGAACCAAAAATACAAGCACCAACTGAAAATATCAAGTTTCCATATCCAGACAATAGATCTATCGTGGCAGGTATTACAACAATTGAGTGGGGATATTATGATCAACGAAATGTGAGGTTTGACCTCGTAATGGCCTTTTGTCGCAAATCTAAGAAGAAAGGTCAGATGTTTATACATACACGCCCTTCATCACCTCTACTGGTTTACAGCAGCAATACTGGCGTCTTTCACAAGCTGCTCAGTCAAAGCTGAGAGTTGCGCAACTCCTGTTCTCAGCTCAGTGAAACTGTCAATGTCAGCGTAATCCTGCGGAACACAGATATGATTATCAGCCTCAAGACTCAGGCTGGCCTGGTTCAAAAGTTCTCGTGTCATTACTGTAAGTTTACAGAGGGCACCAGTAGCAGCTTCGACTTCAAGTTGAGCTGCCTCAAGCTGAAGTTTCTCAATTGCCAAGTCACCAATGCTTTTCTCACCAATTTGCTCCTGCGCCAAAGCATAGAGCTTTCTCAGTTCAGTAGCATCTTCTGTCACCTCTTCCCTCAGTTTCTTTAACTCTTCCTCTTTTGCATCCAGTCGTGCAAGAGTAATTTTAAGTTCCTCATCTTTTATTTTTAATGCCCTCTGTGCAGCAAGAACTTCCATTTCCTTTCTTTTTAAGCTCTCCTTGGTCAATTCAAGCTCGGTCTCAAGCCGTTTTTTCTGCCACCTGAATTCATTAGTAGGTTCCTCCAATAATTGCTGCAGTATTTCATCTTCCACTTCATCCAATGATATCGTTGCATTGATGTCTTCAACCTTAATGGAGGTCACCAACTTGTTAGTAAGCTCTAAAATTCGTTCCACCACAGATTCAGCCTCAGAAGCCTGCAGCTTTGTATAATCTAACTCATTCTGCATTATCTGCACATGCTCATCTTTCTCCTTTAACATACTGGCTGCTTGAATAAGCTGTTCTTCTCTGCTGTTTAGAAGCATTTTTAAATCAGAGATTTCCTGGTTTACCTCCTCTAGCTTCTTCCTTGCATTCAAAAGTTGCAAGTCCTTCTCCTCTAAAATAAGCTGAAGAGAATTCTTTTCAGATTTCAAATGCTGGATTTCTAGCTTAGCATTCACAAGCTCTGACTCTTTGACTTGAAGATTGGCAGTTGTTTCTCCAAATTCAGTGTTTTTTATCTTCAACTCCTCCTTAAGCAAAGAAATTTCTAGGGCTGCCTGCTGCAAAGAAGATTTCTCTTTCTGCAACTCCTCTTGTAACTCCTTCATGAGCTCCCTTTTCGTTGCTAAATCTTGTTGAAGGTCTTTGTTGTGTGCCTCGGCCATTCTAAGTTCAACTCTCTCATTCTCTACTTCTATTTGGGCATCTTTCAAATGTGCCATATATGACATGACACTTTCCCTTTGTTCTGCAAGTTCAGCCAGCTGCTTTTCCAACAACTGCTCTTGCTCTTCCATTTTCTCTCTAGAATAAGCCAGAGACTTCTGAGAAGAAACTAGCTCAGACCTCACATCATCGAGTAGCTTCTTTACCCTTCTGAAATCCTCCAGAGTTTTGTTACCCTCCTGTGCATGCCTAGAAGCTTCCTCTCCCAATTTCTTAAGTTCTTCCTGTGCTAACAACCACTCCATTGTCTGCTTTTCCAAATTGGTCTCTGCAACCTTCAGCTTTTCCTCTTCAAGTTTCCTTTGAGTCAGAGAAAATTCAAGTTGCTCTTCCTTCTCTCGAATAGCTTTCCGGAGTTCTTGAAGCTCGATTTCTTGCTTCTGCATAACTTCATTTGCTTCATTAAGAAGCTGAGCCTTTGATTTAAGTATCGAATCAATATCAGCTGCTTCTTGAGTCTTCTTTTCCAAATCATTCTTCATTTTTTCAATTTCCTCTTCTTTCCGAGATAGCGCAGACTGGATAGCAGCGATCTCTTGGTCTCTCTCTCTAAGCTGGAGCTTTAGGTCTTCTATCTGGCTAGCCTGAGAAGCCAAGTTATAATTAGCTTCCTTCAGCTCCTCTTCTATTTTTTCATACTTAGAGCAAGCAGCTGCAATTTCTCTCTCCTGCTGCTCCAACTCCTCCTTTGCTTGGTTTAATCTACTGTTCTCCAAAAAAACCATCCGCTCCGCTTCCTCCAAGTGTTCTTCCTTATTCTTCAAGGCTGTCAGTGCTGCCTGAAGATCTGTCTCTAGGACTTGCAGGTTGAGCCCCAGCTGAACATCCTGAGTGAGATTAGACTCTCTTGTCATCTGTTCTTCCAGCTTCTGTGTCTGCTCAAATAATCTCTCCAGAAGGATCCTTGCAGGTTCAACTGCTCCATTGCCACTGATGCTTGACCTATTGTTATTTAAGACTGATTTAATTGTCCTGAGTACATGACCTTTTCTTTTCCTGGTTGAAGCCAAATCTGTTGGGTTATGCTTCCCACTGAGCCTATGAGAGCACAGCTGCTGCACAAAACATTGAGCCATTACAGGCAATGATTCATATTATAAACTGATGGCCCAAAAGTACAGACTTCTTCTCAAATTTAGATTATGACCAATGAGCCATATTCTCAAAAGATTTTTCAGTTAATATTTTGCTGGTTTGCAGTGTTCGGTAAAAGATTATCGATATCATAGAACTAAAAGCCTAATCTTTTTTTACGACCAATCTAGAGAACAAAACCGACAATATCCGGAGGAATTTTAACTCGCATAACTTGAAACAAATAAAAAACCCAGCATATAAATATTCTAAACTTCACTGAATCTAAAAAATCAAAAGAACCACTGAGTAAAACCCTAGCTAAGGGAACTCAAAACAATCTAAAAATAGATCGCAAATGAACATTGTTTTAAAGGTGTTCACAAGAAGTTGGAGATTTTGTTGTCTCGATCTTCACCCAATAGTTGAAGTAACCAGATATAAAGCCACAGTAATGGGAGTAACCTGGGAGTAGCGATGAAAAGAGGTGGTTGGAATATTGGGACGCAGAGAAGCAGAGAAGGCCATGGTTGAGCTATGGAGTACGTTTCAGTCACAAGCAAACCGCCTCGAGCCCAGATGATCATTCACAGTGTAGAGGTGATAACCTTTTTGCCTTAAACAAATGGAAGGAGGGGAGCGAGAAAGTGGATGCTTGGATTGGAACGAAGGGGAGAGAAAGAGATGCAGAGCTGACTTGCGCCACCGGAAACAGGTTAACAAGGTTGAGGGGACTAATCTCCGTTCAAGCAAATTAATGAAACAAGAACTAGATTTTCTGTTTAGGTAACATTACAATTATTTTCTCTTTTTGGAGTCCTGTTTGGCGGGGTGTTTTTTTTTTTTAAAAACAGTTTTCTTGTTTTTCTGTTTTCTGAAAACAAAAAAATCTGTTTGGCAGCTTGTTTTCAAAAACTGTTTTTCAA
>JANHAO010025557.1:0-11362 GCA_026873985.1 Saraca asoca
TTATTATTATTATTATTATTATTATTATTATTATTATTATTATTATGTGTTTAGTATCAAATTAGTCTTCCAATTATTTAATTACATCCCATCAAATTCCTTAAAGAATTTAGGTATCTATTTAGTCATCAAGTTATTTAATTATGTATGATTAAATTCTTCTGTTAATCTATCATTAAAATAATTAATAGAATTGTTAACACAAAAACTATTATACTAGTATGGAAATGATACACACATGATTGGATCAATATTGTAATATTGTTATATTAATAAATTAGTTGTCATATCATCAGTTACTTTAAATTTTCAAATCTAATGGTAAAATTAGATTTTTAATTAAGAAAATGGAAGTTGTAGAAAGTGATCCATTGTCCTCTAAATTGAAGAAGGTTTGTTAAAGAGTCACATAGCTTAGTTATAGTAACTTATATTTTGATAATATGATAAGACATAAGTTAAGATAACTTCTTTTAAATGCCCTTTTTTTTTAAAAAAAAAAGTATTTTTGGCAGTTTCAACAGTGGAATCAGACCCTAGGATGTAGCTTTGGTAGTAATTATTGCTATAATTGTAAGAGACTTATATACATTTAAGTAAGACTGCTAAAAACCTATTGGATAGTACCAGTATAAATTAATTAATATTTATATATGTTTTTTCATAATTAACCTTGCGTGTAGAGTTTGCCACAATTTAGTCGCATCTATTTTATGATGAGATAATTCCAAAAATAACTTGAGATAATAATAAATGCAGGTAGAAATGGTAAAAGGCTAATGAATATATAGTGAATGAGTGATAGTCATGCCAGTCATAACTAGGACTTTTCGTGACATTTGTATTATCTATAGAATTAATTTATTATATTATAAAATTCTTTTTTATAGAATTCTATTCTATAATATATTATAATTCTATAATGTATTATAGAATTAAATAATGAATTTGAAATTCATTTCTATATTTCTATAGAACCTATTTCTACTTTAATTATTCGTATTTCCATTTCAAATTGTTTATATTTCATATTCAATATAATATATTGAGTATGAAATGGAATTTTCTAATTTTAATTGAAATTCCATTTCTTTATTTGCTCATATGGCCTTTTAGCTTTAGAAAGTTCTCTTTTTTGCTTTGTTGAAATATTATCCTTGTTTTTGTTTATGTCTTTGATTAAAAGGAATCGATGTTCAAATGGGTCAAGTTTGTTGGTAGCCTCAAACACACCAATTTTAAGGCAGCAAAAAACAAATTTTTTCCTTTATGAATCTTATAAGAGTGGTCATTGAGGTCCATGTTAGGGTTTACATGCAAGTACAATTTAATTCTTGTAATATTTTTCAATAATTCTAATTGAATTCTTGTACATTTTGGTTTTTTCTTCCTTGAATTTCGTTTGTCTTTGTTTGTCAAGGTTGATTCAAGTGTTAGGAAGTTTTGATGCTATAAGCAAAAGATTAGTAGTTGTATAAATTTGACTTATATTGAGTAAAATTCATCCCATTACATAAGTAATTATGAAGATTTAACTTTATATATATATTTTGCTATTTCATAACACAGGGTTTGATCTTCATATACAAACAAAAAAACCACTCTATTCACATAAAGTCATATTAACAAATTGAAAACCAGAATTGCTATAAGGGCATTTATGTACCGAGTTTGTCTCAGCTACTCCAAGAAAACTTTTTTCTTGGGTCCTATAACAACCAAAAATTATGTCTTTAGAGAAACTATGGTAACATTCATGAAGAAATTCATTTACAAGAAGTTCATTTTGTCACCAACTTTCTAGTAGAAGAACTTTGTTGGCCTTTTGAATTGGTTCTATGTGGAGAGAAGCTGAATCCTTTCAAGTAGTGTATATTCCATACATTCAATCCTAGCTTCTCCACTTAGGTGTTGCACCTTTTCTCTCAAAATTCTCTACTCGTCAGTTACCTACATTAAGAATTTTTCTTTTAAATTATCTTTGTGCCATAGTACTTAAAGAGTAATAAATCAACATAACTGTAAGATATGACAACATAATGTAGAAACTATTTGATGTAGTATTGATGTAATAGAAAGTGAGTGAGATGTAGTAAAGAATTTACCTTATAGAATTGACAATAAGATAAGAACTTTGACAATTATTCATTATGCATGCTACTCTTCAACCTCTAATACATCTCCATGCAAGTGTGCAATAAGTAGGCAGTGAGATCTTGTTTTAATAAGATACATAGGAAATGGATGCAATCTACCTAAACATAGACCTCATCCTTAGTTATGGTGCCATCAAGTGTCCAGATTCTAGTGTTTTTGTCACCAGCTTCAAATATCACATTTCCTAGTGATGCAAATTCACGAAAGTCAATATCACCAAAAAAAATATCCTGTGAGCATGATTAAATTCATCATCAAATAAATTGAAGAATTGGGAAAAAAAATTTCATTAGAAGTTATGATTTAAGTTAGAGATAACTAACCATGAAATCCTAACATGCAAAGTTACGATTTAAGTCAGAGTTAGGCTACGAAACAACTTATGTTGACAACCAAGAGTTCTTTACTATCTCCAAATTGGCATTGGACCTTGGATTGATGCTGTTAGAGTGATTCCCATGCCATTCTTCTATTGTTTTTCCTAAAACCACTTAATGAATATTAGTAGTAGTAAAAATGGGATTAGGCTACATAAAAGTGAATAAAAAGCTAGTTAATTTATACCTTTCAAGTGGATGGGACTGCTTGTTAGGTTGAAGGGCCTTGTTAGGTTAAGGCTACTTGCTTCTTTTTAGCAGATTTCTTTGCCCTCTTTGCTGATGGCCTACCGTTGCATGTTTTAACATTGTGGCCATACTTCTTACATTTTGAACACTGAACCTCACCATAAGCCCTTTTCATTTTGTATAGGTTGGTTGGCTCAGTTTTATCCTTTTTTTTTTTCCTTGTCTTTGGCTTATCATATGGCCTCTTAATGATAGGTAAGAGGCGGGCCTAAAGGTTCTACTAAGTCTTAGGCCAATAATTTTTACCAACTACTAGTTGGATGTATGGCTCATAGGCCTTATGGAAGGTCTCCACTAAAAGAAGGGGATTTACATACTTCTTTGGCTTTAGTGAACTCCATCCTATTACAACCATAACATGCACACATGGCACCCTAATTAAGTATGCAAAATTTTAACTTTTCTCCTTTGTCAGATGTCATAGCTTCTAGGTACCATAAAGATAACCATATGAACTACAAATTATAGTTACTAAATGAATTAAATACTAAGATTTCAATATGAAAATTTTCCTATAAACGTAACTCAGTCTCGATTTACAATATTCATGGGAGCACGGGAGACAATAATTGCCCTTTTCTCAAAATAACTCAAATAAGGACTTACACTCCTTGACGAACCCACATTTTCACAATGAGCTAATAGCCAATATCTAGATTATTTTCATGTTCAAATTCTCAATGTGATATATTATTTATTAGAATTTTTTAAGAAATAAATAGTTAAATTTATTTTATTTATTTGTTTTTGTACCAAAATAAATAATTATAATTTATTATTTTTTATATTTTCTTTGAAAATAAATAATTATTATTTTGTTATATTTATTAGTTTTTTTAAAAAATATATGTAATTATAATCTATTATTTATTAAATTTTCTTTTAAGAAACAAATAGTTATAATTTATTATAAAATTTTTATTAAAAAATAGATAATTTTAGATAAAAAATAAGTTTATTAATATTATTAATTATTATTATTATTATTATTATTATTATTATCATTATTCATGTTGTTATTTCTTGTAAGTTGATGATAGGAGAAATGAGAAGAATGATCAAATAATATTCAACGATAATGGTGTCAAAATTTGAATTGAGACCAAAGTTCATCAATAGGCTTTTGCTACTTTCCATATAATTGGCTATGGCTTCTATCTAGGAAAAAGGGGTTTCCTTTGGATGGATTGATTCATGTATCATGATATTTTTTTGCATTCTAAATATTAAATAGTTAATTAAAAAAATTGGATTCCTTAATTTTTTAAAATTAACTTTTTGAGGATCAAAACGTTGATTTAAAGAGTCATTTATCAAGCACTTAAAATATCTAATTGACTTAATCAAACAACTAAAATCCCTTAAATCAAATAATAGGTAATACAAAAGTTGGTTATGAAACGTTACCTTGTTTTATTGTTTTTGCATAGAACCACAAGGGTGTTGTTGATCATCTTATTACAATGAAAGATGTATTGAAGTAGTTAATACTTTCTAGAAAAGGTCTGGAAAATGGGAGGGGTGTGTTAATTGGATATTTGTTTTGGGTTTTAGCATGCTTTCTTTTAATATCTGAGTGCGTGGTTGTCTCAAGGAACAAGTTTATCAATTTGAGATAAAGATAACCTGTTGCTTCATATAATCTTTAGATCAATTTACTTGTATTTTGACTAATTATTTATTTAAGCAAGTGTACAGTAGATTATTCACGAAAAATTGCTGTAACATGTACTTAACCAAATATTTTAAATTTGCCCTCTGCATTATCAATTACTGCATTATCAATCACAAGAAAACAATATTAAAAATTCGATATTTCTCTGTAAAAAAAATCATCCTTTACCTATTAATTTATTATGTAATATGATTATTAAAAAGTGTAACATTATTATTAATTTACTATAAGAATATGTATATTTGCTTTTTTTAGCCATAATAAATACAATCTTTAAAGATTATTACTATTATATTTATTAATAATCTCAATATAGATTATTACTATTACATTTATTGATAATCTCAATGTTTCTATGTTGAGGAGTGGAAGCCGTTTGATAAAAACTTTTCTTAAACTAATTACAGGATAACATTTACATTTGAGATGTTTCATGTGAATGTAACTGAGTCTAAATTCTATAAGTTGATGAACTTATAAATAACAAAAGCATTTTATTCACTTTACATATCTTCATAGTATACTTCTCTCAGCTTATAGATTTTTTATTGCGTCAATTGGATTTCAAGTACTTGAAGCTTTGAACTAAATGTCTTAATAATGATGCTATTTAAAATCTCATCTTTAATTTATTATATGTTTTAAAATTATAATTTTTAAATGAATAAATATTTTCAATACTATTTAATTGTCATACTAATTATTATTATTATTTAAATAGCTTATTCTTTTATTTTAAAATAAATAAATATTTTTGTCACTTAACGTATAAAATTTTATTAAAATGCTTTCCATATTATGATTCATAAATAATAATATATTAAAATTAAAATAAATTTTTACAAACGCATAGATCAAATATTAGTGCTGTGATATAATTTTACTTTTTTTTTCGATCATTGAAAATACTGTCGATTGTATAATTTTGTTATACACAAATATGTATAAAATGACCTTCTCAACTATTATTTTCTGGCGCTGTTAGTTGTGTGAACATTATAATTTTTGAAAAATATCCGTTTTCATTCAATTTTCATTTGCATTATGCATTTTATTTTTTTATTTCATTCAACTAAATAATAATTCAAATATATTAAACTAGTTTGTACCATGTGTAATATTTGAATTTAATAATCTTATTTAATAATAATTTGTAATACAAATTCAAATTATAAAATATAATGTATGTAAATATCTATAAATCATTATTTTTATTTATTAAATAACTATATAATTGGTATAATTATATTTATCTTAATTGTAAAGGAGTACTATATTCTTTTGTTTTAATATAATTGTTATATTAATATTTCAAATTAGTTAAATTTATCATTTGAATTTTTTGATTTTTTCAAAAATAATTTCTTAATATATTAATATTTAGGTGAATTTATTTATAAATTATTTTATTTAAAATTTAAATTAACTACTTTATGCTAGAAGATTTAATCGTTTAATTAATAAGAGTTAATACATTATTATAACTAATATATTATCTTAAAAATATGTATTTTAAAATAATTTTTTAATGAAGTTTTAGAAATATTTTAAATTGAACTTGTAACTTAAAAGTGATAAAAAATTTAAAATAAAAAATTATGAAATATCAAATATGTCGATCGGTGCAAATCCAGCAAGGCACCTGTGCAGAACTCTCACATGTGAAGAGAGAAAGTTTGGCAAAGCATGGCTTTCCGCTGCCAGCTATTGGTGTCTTCGTTTGTGGGGCCTAGCCAACTCTGATAGGTACCATGGGTTGCCTGGCCCCTAAGGGGCTTCCCTTGTAGCAGGATACCTTCACCCACTTGGTATCAGAGCCTTGTGAGGGGAGAGATAGGTGTCTGATTAGGTGTTGTCCGATTTGCTGTAGAAGAGTTAATAGTTGATTGAGGGGAGTCAATAGTTGTTGTGGTATAGGTCAAACCTCAGTAGTAATTGCAATGGTAGAAGTCAAAACCTAGGATTTTATTTTTTGATACCTCAGTGAGAGCATTGGTACAGTTGGCGCTGTATACCTTTATTGAAACCCCTTAGCCACATTGGTCAACCGTTCGTGAAGACCAAGGAGAGGCATGTTAGGTGTTCCCATGAAAGTGGGAAAATCTAGAGTGATGCGATTCCCGTATTTTCAGATACCTAAACTCGAAGTAAGTAAACCAAAACCATTGTAGTTAATATTGAGTTAGTAAACCAAAACCCAATAAGTAGTAACAACTTAAGAGTAATTGAAGACAATTATAGGGTAATAATGGCACACTTAATTAGAAAATTATCTTCCAAGAACAAGGAATTAGTACCTAGAGGTCAAGAGTCTAGCTGAGAAAGCTCTAGTTATGAACAACAAAATCAAGACATAATTAATAATCAAGAATTAATAATCTTAAACATAAAACAAAATTTTTAAAATTGGAATATACCTAAGGTACCCATAGTCAAATTTATCAAAAATCAACATTTGATTTCTTTCATGATTTTATAATGGGAACATGTGAATATGATATTAGTATCAGTAAAACTTATAATTCCTTACCAATTTTCTCAAAACCTATGATAGATTATCATGAAAAAACATTATAATTATCTTCATATAGGATTAATACAAGTAGCTGCAAAACCTCTCTATAGATTAGGAATAGATACTCCTGTTCTTATAATCTTAAGAGATACAAGAGCAACAACTTTCAAAAATTCAATATTAACTTGTCTTCAATTAAATCTTTGTAATGGTCTAGTTTATTTTAATTATTTTCCAACTATACTGTAAGTTTCAATGATCCAAAAATTTATAATTTCTTAAGCTTGATTATCAAAACAAAAGAAGGATTATGGGTCAAAGGAACAAGACATGTAGATGTAATTTTTCGAGTTCAATATAAAGTCCTTAAAACAAACATCAATATTAAAGCTTTAAGAACTTCCCCAAAAGGAGAAATCATCCTAATAGAAGCCAACACTCAAAAGTCTTTAGTATTAAATCTAAAACTTTTAAAACTTGATGACATTTCGTTCATAAGTGAATGGAATTTACCAGAAATAATGCCTTAAAAAATTGAAGAAAATTTAACAATTAGTCAAATTGCAGAAAATCCTTCAGGAGATGTTTCTTTAAAATTCAAAAGAATTCCAAGATTTGGATTACCTTCAAGATGTTCAACTTCTTCATATTATACACCAAGAAACTCAATAAATTCAGCCTCAATAATAGATTTAAAGCAAAACATAGAAGAAAAATTAGCAAAACTTTAGGGAATAAATTATGATAAAAAGGTTCCAAAATCCTAATACAAAGTAAATTATGCTTCAACTTATGAACCCACATCTTCAACCTATTCAAAAATGAAAAGTCAACTTAATATGGTAAAAAAGAAATTTGATATAAATCATAAAAAACTTCAAGAACATTATTTTGCTCCAAAAAATAAAGAAAAATGTGAATGGTGTATTTCAAAATTTCCTCTAGAAACTAGAAAACAAATAAGAGATCTTTACATCAAAAATATGGAAGAAAAACAACAACATATCCACTCTTTTAATTGGCTTGAAAAATGTTGCAAAAATAGAAAAATATATTACCCCTTCAAGAAAAAATTAATTGTTCATGAAAATAGAAGAAAAATAAAAGAAATAAAAGATAAGGAAGAAGAACAAAACATAAAAGATAAACGCTACCATCTTTACATAAACAATGTTACAAGCCATCATGAACACATGCAAAATAATTTTCAACAAGAAATGACCACTTGTCACTCAAATTTAGGTTCCAAAGCATCAAATAATGAAGAAGCCAGTTGCAAAATAGTCCAAAACAAACATAACTTAGCAACATCATTCATTCAACAAGAAGACAAAGAAGGTGTACTAATAAAAAACAAAAAAGATGTAACAAGAGAAAAACTAGAAGAAGTAAGTCACATAAAAAATCTTAAAGAAGAGAAAAATTTTGCAACTTTACCACTTCAAAACACTACAAAAAATGAAAATTCTTTACCAAATATTAATGTTCTTTCAAAAAATTTAAGATCATTGATAGATGTAATAGATAAAATATCAGATGAAGAAATCAAAAAAGAGTATCTATTAAAACTAAAAGAAATAGTAGATCAAAAGGAAAATAAAGATGAAGTAAAATCCTATAATTTGCAAGAAATTTTCAATAGAATTAAAAATCCTAGTGATAAAGTTATTATTCAAGATCTACAAGCATAAATTAAAAATATCAAAAAGGAAATAAAAGAATTAAAAGAAGAAAATTCCACAATCAAACTAGAAATTTTAAAACTATCACTGCAAAATAAAGGGAAAGCAATAATAGAAGAAGATTAAGACCAAAATATTGAATTTTATCAAGAAAATATAGAAGAAGAAAACCCAAAAAAATCCTACTTAAATGCTCTTCAATGTATTCAATTTTATTAATGGATATGCAAAATAAATTTAATAATCAATAATGAATTTAATCAAATTTTTAATGCCTTAATAGACTCTATAGCAGATTTAACCTGTATTCAAGAAGGAATAAATACTAATAAAATACTACACAAAAATGAAAGAATAATTAAAGAATGCTAGTGGAGTCGACATGAAAATTAATTATAAATTAAAAAATACTCATGTTTGTAATAAAGGAATTTGTTTTAAAAATACATTTATGCTAATAAAAAATATGAATGAATCAATAATTTTAAGAACACCCTTTTTAACTCAAATTTATCCTTTCAAAGTAACTCATGAAGGAATTCATCTTTTGAATTTCAAAAATATGATATTTAATTTTTCAAAACCTCCTATTTCAAAAGATATCAATATCATTTATTTATGACCTTCAAGATGAAGTTTATCATATGAGAGTAGAAAAGAAGCTAAAAGACCCTCAAATTCAAAAGAAAATTGAGGAAATCAAAATTCTTTTTGGAAAAGAAGTCTGTGCAGTGATACCAAATGCCTTTTAGAATAGAAAACAACATATGATTTCATTACCTTACAAAAAAAGATTTTGATAAAAGAAATATTCCAACAAAAGTAAGACCCATTTAGATGAAAGAAGAATTACTAAATTATTGTAAAAAAGAGATTCAAGATTTCTTAGATAAAAAATTAATAAGGCCAAGCAAATCCCCATGGAATTGTTCAGCCTTTTATGTTCAAAATCAAGCTTAAATAGAAAGAGGAGCCCCCAGATTAGTAATATATTATAAACTTCTCAATAAGGTTCTTCAATGGATTATGTAACCTATTCCCAATAAAAATGATTTACTAGGAAGATTACATAGTACAACAATATTTTCAAAATTTGATATGAAATCAGGATTTTGGCAAGTTCAAATTAAAGAGGAAGATAGATATAAAACTGCTTTTATAACACCCTTTGGACATTACGAATGGAATGTTATGCCCTTTGGACTTAAAAATGCTCCTTCAGAATTTCAAAATATGATGAATGATATATTAAATCCTTACACTCATTTTTCAATAGTTTATATTAATGATGTCCTAATATTTTTAAATTCAATAGAACAACATTTTAAATCCAAATGCTTTCAACATGTATGCCTTACTTTCAATAATTGTTGAAAGTAAGGCATACATGTTGAAAGCATTTAAAAATAATGCATATATATATGAAAACAAACATGCATGGTGATGACACAAGAAAACCATGATGTAAATAGTAATTGAACAGCAGAAGCAGACTGAGAAAACTTACAAGTTTTATTGATGCTTGAACAAGAAGTTTACAATTTTGAGAGAATTATTGAGGGAAGGGAAAGGTTACAAAGAGCAAATTGGATACAAAGCTTAGAGATTTAAATTAGGCCATGCCCTACATCTTGATATTACATCTATTTATAGTATTGAAAAACTTCAAGACTTCAAATGTTTCTTGAATTTGTTGAAGAATCTTTGGACTTCAAGGCACTCTTGAATTTAGCTTTGGACTCCAAATTTTATTGAATTTGCTTGAACTTTAGACTTGTCTGCAATCTTGAACTTTATTTTTGATAAGGCTCGACTTTTCTGATAAAGTATTGATAAGACTGGTCCCACTTCTTGTCAGGAAATCTTGAAAATCTTGAGTGATTGTCTGCCATTAATCTGAATTCTCTTGATCACTTGAATTCTAGAAGATTTCTGAATCAGAATCTTCTTTATATTGAAGTATTTTAGTATCCTTTTGTATTAATTCTCAGAGATACATTTTAGTTTCTTCTAATGTGGCTTTTGACACTGGAATGAATGATGGAATGGTTAGGAGATAATAATCCCAAATAATGATTTGTTGAATATTATTAATACCCAAAATTCTTGGATTTTGACCTAGTCGATAATATTTTTTCCATGCCATTTTCTTGCTTTTGCCGATAATTTGAGTAAGGATAGGTTTTTGACATCTACCATGAGAAATTCTTTCTTGAAATAAAGAGGGTTTTCCATGGAAGGTAATAATTTCTATTTCATGTTGAGCAAGAATTAATTTTCCTAAAGAAGTCCATTCTAGGGGAATGCTTTTGATAAAAAGTTGAATATAAGGGTTATTATTGGATCTTTTTGAGTAAATGTTAGAAATACAATATCTTAATTTTCTTCCAAAATTTTGAGCATGTTGAGGTTTAGAAATAATGACTTAACAAAGATGACCATAGTCAAGAAATGTTTAAGGGGTTAAGATCATGGATTGGTTATTTTGAGTAACATAGACACCTTTGAAAAGGTTCAAATCTACATTGATTCTTGGAAAGCAATATTGAAGTTGACAAAGACATACTGGATTGTCTATATTGATATTTTGACATTCAAGTTCAAGTTTTGAGTAGGGGACTACTTCAAAGCTGGGAACATATTCATAATCCCATGATATGGATACACCAGGAAGTGAAGTCTTTGATATAGAAGATAAGAATTTGAA
>JANHAO010025558.1:0-11318 GCA_026873985.1 Saraca asoca
ATAGAGAAATTCCTGAGGAATCAAAGGGAATGTAGATTATTACACGTGAGGAAGTAAGAAAGATCTTGGAAGAACATTGTATGAGAAATCTTCTTGTCAGCATGATCATGTAGGACATTCCGAGCTTAAAGCCTTGAGAAATAACTATAATTGATGAATCTCCGATGTTACCATATTGGAAAGTGTTAGGGATACTCATCATTGCCAGTTTGTTATTCAGCTTCCATTCTTTCAAGAAGCTTTTTTATAAGCACTCTTTTATTTTGAATTTATTTGATTTGTTCACTTCTTTCCAAATAAATTGTGGTTGATCTGGAAATTGTGTATTTAATAGTTAAAATCGAGTTTACTCTGAAGCTCTAAATCTTGTTAGATTATCCTAAACATATGTTCTACCGTTTCCATCCATTCTTTGGTCTCTAAATAATATCCGTTAGTCAAAGTTCAGTAAAAAGTTAAAGGAAAGAAAATAACGTGGAAACCTCTTACCTCTGTATATTTGAGTTGCGTAGCGAAAGCATGATGTGAGGATACGATGGCCCCATCATTCTCAGTGATGTTTCATTTTAATTCGGTATAACTAGTCTCCAAAATTCGAGGATGAATTCTTTTAATGGGGGGAAGAATTTGTAACACCTGAAAATTAAAATATATATATGGCAGAATGACTAAACTGAAAAGTTTTCAGAGATTAAATTGAAAAGTCTTAATTTCGATAGGGCAAATTTTAAAATAACAAAAAGTTCAGGGGCCAAAATGAAAAAATTTGGGAAAGCAGCCCTGCCGGTAGTCGGTCAACGGCCCCTCCTTTTTTCCTGGCTTTTCTAGAAGCCTCTACTGATTTCTCCCCTTTCTTCGACTTCTCTCTTTCTCCCTCTCCTCAGTCACTCTCTCTCTCCATTCCCCGGTGTTGGCATTCTTCAGCCAACATCTTCCTCGTCCGGCTCCGTCAACAGCCAGCCAGTCCAGTCGGCGAGCTCCTTCCATTCTGGCGTCCTTTTTGGCACTGGTCAGCTGCAGCGATTTCATCATCTTCCTTGGCACCGATCCCTGGTTCATCGTCGTTCGGGTTTCCTCAGGGTGACCTTCTATGCCGGTTACGTGCCCAGGATCGGGACGTGACATTATGTAATTTTATTAAATCTTTAAAAAGATAAAGTATGTTTATTTAAAATATATTCATGCGCATGCATTGATAAAAATGTATACAGCTAAAAGAAATTAGTTTAAACTATATTATGATAAATATATAATAAATAACAATTTACAAAAAATTATATAATATTAAAACAATGTTTCAATAAATTTTGTGAATTTTTTTAACTTTGGTCATAACATTTGTAAATTATGTAATTTGTATGTGATAAGTATACAAAAAATTAAAATTTTATCAATAAAAATTGTATTAAAATATATGAGTATTTTTAATTTTTTAGAAAAATCTAATTTCTAATAAAATGAAAAAATATTTTAAAAAAATATCCTTTAAAGTGACGAAAAATACAGAGACGGAGGGATACAAAGGGTGTGTTTGACAAAATTAGCTGATAAGGTAGCTGAAAGCTTATAAGTTAGTTGAAAGTTGAAAAGTTAAATTTTAGCTGAAAGCTGTTAACTGAAAGCTGTTAAATTAGTTTATTAAATTAGAAGTGTTTGATAAAATTAGCTATTAAACTAGTTAGTAAATGTAAAATGGCATAAAAGTATATACTTATATGATTTTTTTATATAAATTCTATTTTGATTTTGTAAACAAAAGTATATTTTTAGGTAATTATAATGATATATTTTTTGGTTAATTTTAAACTCTTATTATTATTTTTGTTTAAAGATCAAATATTTTATTAAAAAATTAAAATAAATAATATAAATAATATAATAATTAAATAAATAGTATAATATTAAAAATAACTCAAAAAATAATATAACAATTAAGATGAATATTGTTAGTTTAGAGAGATTAATATTGTGAAAGCGAGGGTGAGGATTTTTCCTAAATTAAAAGAAAGTAAAGAAAGAATTTTATTAAAATATTAAGGATAAAATTGAAAAAAAATATAATAAATTATAAATTATAAGTTTAAACGTTACTTCAAATAATATATAAAAAATGTTATAAATTAATAAAATAAATTTATTTATCACATATTTTTATTTTAATCAAATAAATTTATAAAATAATCAAATAAATTATAAATTATCTTATAATATTTGCCAGACATTATCATATCAAATATTTTTTTTGCATTCCAAAAAAGTTTCGACTAGTCTTTGCAATTATAGATGGCAATTAGAAACAAGCAAGGCTAACGCAACCCACACTTCTTTTCTCCTTCTGGGATCATTACCCCTATTTTATTTTAGGTGAGGCTACTCCTACGTACTGCTTGCTTAGTATTACCGATAATGATTCGGCTATGGGGCTGGTTTTGCTTTGAACTGCAACCTCTAGTTTGGTGAATTTGTGTGCAAATGATTGGAGGATGACTGACACCGGCAGGGAGCAAGAATGGGTTGATTCCATTATAAATACACTAAGGAATAACTGTTTGAAATATGGTGCGATTCGGTTGTCGCAGGGACAGGACTTTTCTCCAACTGTTTGCCTTTGGTTTGGGGCCTCAAATTCGCATGCCTATGGGGTTCCTCTGCGCCCAGCTAAAGGTGCAGTCATCTGTCAATCATTTTCACAGTCACGTCATAGCCGCAACGGTTTTAGCCTTATCAGGTTTTGCACTACTCAAAATACGTAATGGAAATAAGATAAGCTCCCATAAAATTTCTAAGATTTATTTTCCGGGACTCAGCAAAAACCACGTTTAATTTTGATTATGGTTTTATCACGTTTGAATTAAATAATTAATTGTGGGTATAGTATTTTATTATTTTTTATGTTTTGTGTTTACTCTTTAAATTTATATTTATACAAGATATATAATTTTAGATTTTTTTATTAGTATTCTGAAAGTGTTTTCTTATACTCTCGCACACTATTCGGTATAGAGAATTCGGAAATAAAACTTATTCTCTCCATATAAACAAGATAATTTTATTTTGATTTAAAATAATTATTTGTAATTATAATTTAATTATAAAATATCATATACAAAACATAGAATTTTGATGCAAGATTAAAATTTTTCAATTTCTTCAAATTTTCATATCAAATTATCCAAATTTGTCATATGTCTTCCTCTTAATTTCAATTGAAAGTTACAGCAATATCGGATTTTTTTTTTATCACAAGACTTTCAATTTGAATTATTGGTTCTCAAACCCAATATATCCTACCACGACTTCTGAAACATTTGAACAATACATACAAAAATAACCTATGTAAACTCATTTTAAGATGCATAATGATTTCTTTCACTTTGTGTATAACTCATGAAAAAAAAACTTTTTTTTTCTAAGATTGTGTTTTTATATAGTACCCGCATTTTCATTTACTATAATAAACTTTTTTGTATTTAACTTCCATTAAGACAATTAATAAACCATGAAGTATACTATATATTATACATATAGCCTTAACTAATTTTATAGAGGAATTAAAAATAGAATGTAACGGTGAGAAAAAAGAGGAGTGTATGGTTTATAGCGCAGTAATTTAGTGGCCAATTAACGTCGTTAAAGTAACGGAGAGAACAAAAGAACAAGTCTCTATCGTCATAAAACTACAAAGCTCCCGGAAAAGCTGGGTGAGGTCCCCCGTCACCTCCATTTCCCACGTGTAAAGCTTCCAAACATCTTTAGTGTTTTTGTTCTTGTTTCCTTTCCCATCCTTCCGAGCTAGCTCCGCATTTAGTTATATCCAAATATTTCGTTCTCAGAAAATAAAAAATGGATAGCATTTAAAATAATTAAATTAAAAAATGAAAAAAAAAAAAAAGAGTGAACGTCTTCTCTCTGTCGAACAATGATATATGAAAATAATTGAAAACGGGTAGCCTCCCGTTCTGCAATATAAGCACTACAATTACTATTTTTCTATGATAGATAGGAGAGAGGATCAAGATTATTCTTTGCTTCTTTTTCTTTGTATTGGAAGTAAAGGACAAAATACTTTTAGTATATGATGTACCACTTTACATGTACACAATGGCAGCCATTAAGGACAGTATCATTGTTATTAATTTCTTATATTGATATTTTCACAACACCAAAATAAGATATATATTTCAAATCTTGTAGATCATGTTTAAGACTTTTGACCTCCAATATCAACTAATTTAGATGCACCGAGAGCGGATATACAATTACAGCAAAAGTTGGTGATAATTTAATTATATGTATATATATTATGCATGCAAACACATTATAAAATGAACAATACGATGAACACTCCAATTTTTTAGGATAAAGTAAGATGGTTAAAGTTTTTTATAAGAAGATTTAAGTGGTAGAGATCGTCAAGATCTCTTTAAAATTTAAGTCAATAAACATTGTAAAAAAGGTATAAATATCTTTGATCTAAATAATATAATCAAATTTAATAATTTATAAGATTTTAGAAGAATAATATGATATTTTCATGTTATGGAATTGACGCTATATTATAACATAATAAGTAACTTCAAGTGATTCCATTTGTCACATTTATTCGGTTCTTTTTACTATTTAGTGTTAAATAGTTAGATAAATATATATTCATCACAACAAGTTTATTAATATATTCGTATAATGTTTTGAATTTGAACATAATATATTAAATTCAGAAAGTCTTAAAAATAATAATAGATATTATTGTATCCTTTAAAATGTCAGTGAAGATAATTTAATTATATATCCTAGATATTTGATTTTTAAAAAGGAATGATTAATATAATCGAAAATTATAATTCATAGTTAATTACAATTAGTGGTCCATGAGAGTGTCAATTCAGCCCATTGCTAAATACCTTCTTGTCTCTGTCTCCAAATTGTGGTATTGTCAAATGAAACCAAACCTCACCGCAACTTTGTGGTATTTATCATCATATAATGCCATATAATTGTGCAACTGTCCTGATAGGTGAAAGAGAAGACAAAATAGTGTAGAAATATTTGTCTGGGAAGACCTTTTTTCATAATCAATCAGTGCATTTTGGTGACGACGTATCAACGCTCCTTCACAGCTTTCTTAAAGTGCATTTCTATGTTCCTAATTTGTAAGGTTTTATGTCAGCCTCTCTGTTACTAACCTCACAACAACCACACTACTGCCAAAGCTTTCGGCTCAGATCTTCCCAACTTTTGAAAATTGAAGTCATCATTTATCCCTTCACTTCTCACAATATAATATAATTGATTACAAAGACATGTGCTTCTTTATCATTGGTTACTTTCAGATATAAGACCTGGCGGCACATCCTTTATTTATTTATTTATTGTCAAAAAAAAACTTTATTTCTTTATTTTTACGAATATAGAATATTTCGAAAATATAATACAGTGTATGTTTTCTTCCACTTCAAAATAAAAATTATTATTATTGGATATTAATTTAAGCTCCACATGCAGTCATCACCTTCAAATATATCTATCATCCACAATATAACAATGATAACTATTTTACATTCAATTATTGCCATTTTATTTATATAGATAGTGGCAACATATTTATTAGCTTTAAGTAAATAATATTGTTTTCTTGAAAAAGGAAGATATATCACAGTTAATTTAAAAGAGGTGTCAACACTATATCAAGATATTAACTTTAAAATTTTGGTGTAAATTATAAGTAATGCTTTATAATTTATAAGTAAAGTTAATTAATTAGAGGGAATACATCACTGTAGACAAGAATCATATTACCAAATACGTTATAATTAAGAATAGGAAAGTAATCAAAATTAGTAATCTAATACAATGGTGATCGCTTGATAGGCATATATATCAAGACCGATGAAAGTAAGAGTAAGGGAACGAAACTAGAAGAAAACTTTTGAAAAGGCTAAAATATAATTTATTAAAGATTTCAATAAAAATATTGAAAAAATTTAGGGTTTTAAATGATTTTTTTAGAAAATAAACAAACATAGAAAAAAATTTATAATTTCTTTAAAAAAAATCAAAAACAGAGAAATTTTTTTATAATTTTTCCAACTTTGAAAGGTTAAAACGCCCCGGCCAATAACTGCGCTTCCCCTCTGGCCCCAGAAAATCATAATTGAATTCATTCAAACTTGATGAGATCAACTGTTTTCCAGTTGTCATATATCTCCGTGCATGACTTTATCAAAGGCTTTCATTTCTCTCAGAAAACTGAACCCTTGGCTCAGCATTTCTTTTTTCTTTTGCTTTAGGGAAGGTTTAATTGAGCAAATCTATAGTCCACTCTTACTTTCTTATAGTCTTTATTTGTTCTTGCAGATGCAAATTTAGTTAACCATTTATTGAAAGGACAAAGCAAAGTGTTAGCATTGATTGTGGCTTTTTTTGGGCAATAATTGAACATAATTTAGGCCAAGAGGAAAAATTGCCAATGATAGCCTGAATCCACCACACGAGGGATAACCTTCCAAAGTGGAAGGGTACGTCATATAAATCAAACATATTAGTATTATTATATATGTTATTTAAGTCCCAATTATGAAAACTAATATCAAAATTAAGCACTTTATTAAAGCTTTTCCTTCCTTAATGGTTTGTCATATGGACTCTTTCGATAAGTTAAATTAAATGGTAGAGGTCTTGCTCTTTTTGCTTTCAGTATTGCCTTGCCTTAGTTATTGGAATGTTTCTTCTATTCTTTCAAGATTAATGAGCTAACAAGCCTTTGTTCTTTCGGCTGTAAAGGTTTAAAGTGGATCATTAATTAACTAATTCATGAGACTGACCAATGAGTCATGGGATGGCAGATAAATATAAAATTGTTTTAATGGGTTGCTTTCTCTTCTCAAGACCAGCAAATGTTGATATTCTTAACAATGCATGCATGTGCTTCTACGGTATCGCTCCGCCACTAGTTCCTTGATTCTCTTTTACACGTATCAATTAATTTTAAATTTAGAAAGAGTCATCTTTATTTTAAAGATTTTTCTGTTTAAACACTCACTATTATTAATAAAAAAAAATTACTTAGGGGTGGTGGGAAAGATAGAGAGAAGATTCAAACGTCCTCCCTTGTAATTATTACTTAGTAACTTGATCCACAATATATACTAAGAAATACTTGTATATTCTAATCATAATATAAGTTATTACTCCCACTCAATAGAAAAAATAAGGAGTTGTTTAGTACACGTAAGGAGTAAGTTTCTACGAAAACTGAAAGTTAAATTTTTAAAAAAATAAGTTTTTATATGAATTTTTTGAAAAATACTGAAAATTATTTTATTAGCATTAAAGAAGTAAAACCTCATAGGAAATAAGTTCTCATGTGGTGTTTAATTCAACTATATACTTTTCAAAAAATATTATTAAAATAACTAAAATGTCCTATATAAAAGTTACACTTTTTTACTATGATACTGTGTAAATTTTTAAAAGAATACTCTTATCATTATTTAAATTCTATAAAAAAAGTTTTATATTTTGTTTCATTAAAAGCACAAAAAGTAAAACTTACCTAGGGGTTGGGTTAGCAATTTCTTATATTTTGTGAAAAGTAAAACTTCCTAAAAAATATGATTTTTTTTTAATTTTTTGAATTAATGACCAACTAAATCACTCAAATATTTTCTATTTCTGGAGAAGTTGTGTTATGAATGTTTCTATATATTAGTTTTGTGGAACTTACATGCATTGGAAATTGTAGTTGCTTTCTTCATAATTAATGAGAATAATAACACATATTATGTCTAGAGTATATGGTAACATTTGATTCATGAAGTCTTTCTCACACTTTTTGGAATATTTTAAGAAAATATTAACTTCTCATGTTTAATCCAAAATTTTAAAAATTTTACCTATAGATGTTTTTAACATAATATTTCCTTAAAATATTTTCATGGAGGAGGTAGATATCTTACATTCTCATGATATAGAAATATTTTAATTATAAAAAAAGATTATTTTATTTACTATTCTATTAATGTCATATCATTTTAACCCATTACCTATCATTGTTGATCATCTCTCATCACCATTTACTATCATTGACAACTATCCATAATTATTAATTATTCTTCACCACCACCCATCTCCACAAACCACTATTGATTCCTACTTATTATTATCTTTTATTGTCGACTATCATTCATAATCATTGATCACCGTCTATTATTATTTTTTACTATTAACTACTGTGTACCATCCTTGATCAATCGACTTTTCAATGTTGACCATTTAATTTTTTATTAAAGATATTTTTGATAATTTAATAATATTTTTAAAATATATAAATTGATTAAATCAAATATTGTAATATAACATTCTTAAGAATTATGTTTTTTAAAATCACATTTTCAAAAATAATAAAATTTTTGAAAATGTACAATTCTAGGAATGAAATGACATCTGTGAGTATTTCTCCAATGCAACACCCCATTGGCACTTTTCCATATATGTGTACTTAAAGTTAAAAAAAAAATAATTTGGGATTTCTGAATACGTACAAATATTTCACATGGTTTAGTAGGCAACGCTTAATTATGTAGTTGACCATTGACTAGTAGCTCAAAAATATGTATTAGATAATGCAAAATTACTTGATGATTGGCCGGCACGTAAATTACAAAGGGAACCAATTCTAATGAATCTACGGTCAGAAAAATGAGCACTGATCAAAGGGTAAATTATGGAGAAGTCCTTATTTTTCTTCGCCTCCCTAAACTAATGAGCTATTATGTTGAAAAAATAAATAAATAAAGAAGTGAAAACTGGTTGAATATTAGAGTTGTCTGTAATTCTCTGTGTATTAGTATTATCTTCACATACTCATCAGATAATTATCCTAATTATCCTCTCATATCTTGTTGGTTGATTATAAGTATTTGGGTCTTATTACAACGCTGGTTAAAAAATAAATAAGATTTAATAATGTCGGGAGCATAGATTTTATAAAAATTTATTTTATTTAATTTATTCTCAATTAAGCATAGAAGTCCGAGAATGAAATAAATAAAATATATAAATTTTTGAAAAAACAAAAATTAAAAAAAAACTAATATTTTCTAATCATTACAAGGATATTTGATAAATAACTTTTTCATCAACTTTTAATTAATTTGAGTGATTTTAACTATTTGACTAAATTAATAAATTATTTTAAGTGTTTAGTAAATAACTGCTTAAATTAACTCTTTGATTTTTAAAAAGTTAAGGAATCCAACTTTTTCAATTTATTAATTGACATTTAAGGTATAAAAAGATACTATTATTCCTTTTTCTTACTATCAATTTATAATAAATAACAAAATGAGCAATGACAATAATAACCATTGATAATAATAAACTCATATTTATCTAAAAATATCTATTTCTTAATAAAAAATATATAATAAATTATAAATATTTTTTTAAATAAAATCTAATAGATTATAATTATTTATTTCTTAAAATAAAATGTAATAAATATAATAAACTATAATTATTTGTTTTTAAAGGAAAATTGAATTCATAATAAGTTACAATTATTAGTTCTTAAAATAACATGTATTAAATATAATAAATTATAAATATTTATTTTTTTAAAAAAGCAAAAATATAATACTTAAAATTGTTTATTTCTTAAAGAAAAATTTAATAAATAATAAATTATAATGATCTATTTTTTTAAGAAAAATCTGATAAATAATATATTAAAATATGAAATATTATTAAAGTAAAAAAATATTAGAATAAATAATAAGATATTCGTATGCTCTAATATGTAATTTTATATATAAAAAATTAATAGTAAATAATCAATTTTATTAAACATCTTTATATAAACAGTTTATATTATTAATTAATCAAATTAGTTATTATAATTAATTATTTATTAATCACTAATAAAATCAGTTAATAACTAATGTAATCAAGTGATTGTTAATTGAATTTTAACATTCTCTACCATATCATAACTATTTAAAAAGCTTATAGTTTTAGGGGGAAAAATAATTAAAACTTTAATTTTTTGAGGCAATGATATTACTTATATTCATGATCGATATTTTGCAATACAAATAATCAATGTCAATATTATAATAAAGGAAAATTACAAATTATTCTCTTAAATTTTGGATAGTTATATTTAATATACACAACTATTAATTTTTACAATTAGCTTCCTTCAACTTTGGAATAATTATATTCAACACTCAACATCTATTTTGTAAGCAATTTGGGGGAGCAAATATATTCGATTTGACAAAAAAATATGAAAAAATAAAGCATTGTATGGATGCTTGTGGCTCAAATTTAAGAGTAATTCGATATGAGTACTATTTTTTTCAATTTTTTTCCATTTTGAGCGATTTTGGTATGGTTTATTTGTTTAATGCAAGTAGAAAAGTCCGTGACATGATCCTTATATTTTTATCTTTACATCAATATAATATAATATTGTCAAAATTATGTGAAAATATCTTATGTGGATACAATTTACCACTTATCTAAAGTTGAAAGGGCTGACTGCAAAAATTAATAATTATAAATGTTATATGCAATCACTTCAAAGTTGAATAGGATAATTTGTATTTTTCCCTTATAATAATAAGTACATAACCGAGAATCCATATATAAATAAGCAGTTTAATTTAAAACAAAAGATGCTATTTGCCAAATTGTAGAACTCGTTCTAGTTTAAAATAAAACTTAATTTGATTTTAAATTAATTATAAACTAGTTCTTTTTATAAATTTTGTTTGGTAAGTCTCTCGTAACCTTGAATTTTATAAAAATATGAAAAAGTTATTAACTATAATTATAAGGCATCATTGCAAAAAAAATATTAATATTATATTAATAATAAATAAAAATATTGTTTATCAAAATTTAAAAAGTATAACAAAATATTTGAAAAATTAACTATATTATCTTTCTGCCTACATTAAATTTGCAATTGAATATTTTAAATAAGATTCAACTTCCATTTTTTTAATTTAAGAATTGTTTTCATCTTCATAAAATTATACATTAGTAGATTTTTTCTTGTATCATATCATTCATTTAAATCTATTAAAAAATTCAATCATCTCTATAAATACAAGTGTAGAATCCCACATCGCTCGGGAGGTGAATGTGTGATGTGCTTAAAAGGGGTGGACTCCTCTACCTTATAGACGCGTTTTAAAATCGTGAGGTAGGCAGACACGCCAAGCGCCCTGAAGGGGGTAGGCAGGGTGACCAAGCGCCAAAGCGGACAATATCTGTGGAGGCACGGGCCATGACAGTTGGTATCAGAGCCATTC